>BGPR01001540.1:69211-109784 GCA_013235015.1 Araneus ventricosus
TGCTTTCTCTTTCCTCTCTTTTCTTTCCCTTTCTTTGCTTTCTCTTTGAGCCTTTTCCTTCTTTCGCAAATTCTTTGATTACAAAACACGCTCTGTGCGAATACTGAAATTCGAAATTTCAGCTATTGTTTTAGTTAGATCCACCGCTCCACAAATGGTTGTTTACCTTCATTCAGCAAAGCAGAAATGTATGTGTACTTTACTATTTTCTTTTGAAAATGATTATTTTGAATACCATGTCAGATATAAAATTTTGCCAGTCTGGAAATATATTTCATACTTAGAATTTATTATGAAAACGTTCGATCCCTGCATCAATAAAGTATGTACATATAAGCAAATAGATCAACGAAGTATGAATCCATCTAAATATCACATATAGTATAACGTTTTTAATTCATAATAGTGAATTTGTCATATTTCCAACAAGAATGATGTGAATGTAAAGAGATCTATAGTACCTACAATTTTGATTCAATGCGGAATATGACGGAATATAGAATTAATTGTGTAATAATGAACATTTAATAATGTAAATTGAAAATGGACTGAACAGGGTTTATTTATCTTCAGAAACAAGTATCAAATGACAATTGATGATTAAGCTACAAAAAAAAAACTGAATACCAAGAGGAGAAAAATGATTTGCAGGCTAGTTACTTGAAAATAATCACATAGAGAAGCTACCCCCGTTGTGCCTAGGCATCCGGAATCGTTGAAACATCACGTCAGCAGGCGGAAATACATTCGGAGTCCTAATAGCAATCACCAGCCACGACCCAAACCCTCCCGAAGGCGGTACATCCCGTCATTGGAGTGGAGGTAACTCAACCGCACACCATTACTATACCCTTGGGGTTATTTCAAAATAATATAGGGTGATTCTAAAATCAGGAAAAACTTTTAAGTTTGGTCAGGTATACGAAAACAGGTATTTTTGCAAGTATTTGTGAGGTAATAAGAAGCAAAGTGTGATTGATTCAGGGTGCTTTTTGCAAAAGAAGTAAGTAAAAGTAATGGATACACTGGATAAAGTGTAGATCAAAAGTTTAATGGAATACAAATTCAGAATAGCTCAACAACACAGTTGTTTAATGGTATAATGCATCACCATTATAACATTAAACATAACAGATGCTATGACAAGAAGGATGCAGTATCAATGACAAACAATCGGAGTACTGAAATTAAGTGTTCTTAAGGAATTGCCATCCGACACTATAAAAGCCTCCCATGTAGTTATTTATACAACCACGTGCTAGCGTAAATTTGTACGCAATGAACTATTTTATTCAAACAATGTTAGTTTTTCCAAGTTTTCATGCAATGCAATTGTGTGAGAAATTCTATGCATTACATTGAAGCGCGAATTTTCTAATCGTGGGGATTGGCATCAGTTCCTTAATTTCCAAATTAAATCTTAAAAATACTTTGTAACAGTTGAAAGAGAACAGGAAAACGTTAAAATCCCGTCGTTTGATTTTTTCAAATATATTGTTAGAAACAATGGAATTCAAATATTAGTTTCTTAGAAATTTTTCGAGGCATAATCCTCACTTCCATATGGAAATGCAAAAATGTAGGCTTCATTGATCTGTTTTGACGCAAGTCTGTCACGATTCCAGTCAAGTTGTGTCGGTTTCGTGAACTCAAGATAAAAATTTCACTCATATGGCTGGAAAATGAGGAAATTCGCTGGTCTCCCCTTCTCTCTCTCCGTCTCTTTCATCCATCTTCATCTATTCTGTTCGAAAAATCTCCAATTGGGTCGAACATTGCCGCGGAATTCACGGAATTCAGCGCCAAATTCTCCCAATCCCTCCTAATTGCATTCCTGTCAATAGGCAATACAGTTTGAACGAAAATGCACGTCGAAGTTTTCTGATGAAAAAAGGGAAGACCAAGGTTTTCCGACTGCTTCAAATAAATGATCTGCATCTGAGCTCTTTCGAAAGACTGCTGCCACCAATCCAAGCTGGAAAGAAAAAAACCTGAATCGAATTGTTGCGCTTTAGTTCCTTGGAAATAGACCTTCTGGAGGTATTATTTTTTTTCATCTGAATGGGCTCAGAAACATGTCAAATTTATTGTAACAATTTCTATTCTAGCAGTTATAGATAGTTGAATTAAGTCGAAATGTTTGTGTCTTTTAAATACATGATATGTTTTATTTTGCCTTTCTATAACATTTTAGATTTTTATGCCATTTGATTTTCCGTGTTCTTATGTATTCGACCAGTTTTTTGGCGCCGTGTTTCATTTATTTTTATCTAAAGTGTTGCATTTTTTTAAATCTCAAGTGTGTATTTACGTTTCTAAACTTTTAAACTCCTGGTGTGTTTTTATTAGACTCTGTGTTTTCGTGTTTTGACTTTCTGACCCTTGCCTTTTGGAAATGAACCTTAAATTTTTAAAAAATACGGCTTTTGGTGTCAGAGTGTGTCTTATAGTTTTGTGATTATGTGTTTTCGTTTTCAATTACATATACGTTTGCATAAGTTTTTGGATTTTATGTATTCTCTGTGTTCTACTTTTTGCTTTCTAAGGCATATTCTTTTTTATTTTTTACTCACTCATTGCGACATTTGTTCTTTGTGTGTTTGTCAGCACTCTGTAAATGGAGTTTTCTCTGTAGTGTGATTTTCTTTAAATAAATAAATAAATAAAATAAAGTTCCGGAAACATTTTTAAAAATGAAAGAAAATATATTTAATTTCAGAAGTATTTTAAAAGGGCTTAAATGCAATGTTATCAGCTGTTTAATCTGGAGCATGGCGACGAAGATTAAATACTATTCAAAAGTTAAGAAATAAAATTTGTTACGCCCAAATTATCTAATTCTAAAGGTTTATATCAATTGAAGAACATTTGAAAAATTGCTTATTTCAGTTATATATTGTCGCGATGTGTAAATGTGGGCTGATCCAACTAAGTAATAGATGGTGCCTGCTGAAGAACAAGAAACATCCCCTGCTCATTACGAAAAATAAATCGATATCATGAAAATCAGCAGAAGATAAATTTAGTGAAAAATAAAAGATAGTTACTGTTTTCACAAAATTGACTACATTATTGTTTAAAGTAATATCAGACAATTAATTGCTGTAAGCTATCATACAATTCTAGCATTTTTAACTAACATTTTTGGAAATATTGGCATTCATTGTTTGATAATATTTATATGGATACATTACACAATACTAAGAAGCAACTAATGGAAACTATAGAAGCTCCTAAAAACTAGCTAAATTTTTAAAGAAAATCGATTTTCAAATGATGAAATTGAAAATTTGATTTTCAGAGGGGGAAAAATATAAAATTAATGTTTCAGCAATCCAGAATTCCATTATTTGATTATTTATTTATTGTCACAGAGTTAACAGATGTATCGTCGAATTTTTGAGAATATACTCGTTTATTAAGTACATAAAATAATTTTTAATACAAATTGATACGTCGCAGATAGCACGTAAGTTTGCAGCAAGTTTCATTTTGACTTGATATTACCTTGCCATTGCAAATTTGACGCATCAAGCTTGAAGCGAATTTGTGGCAAGTTCGATGTGACAACTAGCTCCACCCTCGCTTGCAAAACGCGTTTGCCACAAGTTCGGCGTGTAATAGCGCCACTCCTTCTAGCGCACAGCTCCTTGTGATGCAAGCTTGCTGCAAGTTTGCAAAACAAGCTTGATGCAGAGATAGCACAAAGAAATAATTATCTTTGTCTCTGTTTTAAAAAAACATCCGATTTTTAATAGCATCTCCTAGACCGTCCTTCTTTTTTATTAATTCAATAAATCAATGATAATTTGTAAAAAAACTAACTTTTTAATAAAAAAAGCTTTTGAAGCATTTTCCATCTTTTTATTAAATATAGCACTCGCACTTTAAAAAAAAACTATATATGCCTTTTTCTGAATGTTGAAATTTTAACGTTTATGAACAAAATTAAACCGAAAAAAGAGTTAATGTTTGTTGAAAAATAAACTTATACATTTTGTCCTATTTTAAAGTAATGGGGTCAATTCACGGTCACGTGTCAAATCAAAAATGGCCGCGCTTAGAGCCTTCTGCGGATCTATTGAGGGTCTCTCCGTAACGTTAATGGACTTTATGCATGTGACGTCACATCCATCGACACATGACCATCCGGCAACAGCCAGCGCTCAATTTTAAACAGGTGATATTATGTTTATCGTTATGATGTGCATATCAACTATATGTTGGATGCCAGTTAATAAATGGATAATTGAATTACATACTCAGTTTATTGATTTTGCATTTTATTTCAGATTCTTGGTGCTAAATGCAAATGTCCTGGTGGTACAATTCCTTCTTCATCTAAGCATGTTTTTACTGTGCTTGCTTTCATTATTCTCATTTTGATATTCTTTATAAAATATTACCTCATTTCAACATCAATATTATCAGATAAATTTCCTTTATTTTATTTATACAAAAGAGTATGAAAAGTTTAATTTTCATCTGGAAAACTCTAAGTTAGTAATAAAATTGAGAAATAACTTCTTAAAATGCAATTTAAATTTTCAGAAATAAGATGTTATATACAGATACTTTTTTCTTTATAATATGTATATTATACATTCTTTTAGTAGCAAATAAATTAGTTTAGCATTGTAATATGTGTAATGAGAAATTATATATAATATTGTAATAATAAAATAGTGTAACATTAACCAGACTAAATATTTTTTTATCAGCACTTTCATTTTATTGCATTTCCATGCAAACCATTTTTAACTTAGAAAGCTTTGTGTAGGATATAACTAAGTATACTTAATACACATCTCAAAATTGCTTTGCTAACTTGGAACACATATAACAATAGCTTTTAAGGTTATTATTATTCCCAGTCGTATTATACAGCATTATATTGATAAAAATACACGAATGCACAAATGTTTAAATTATATTGCATACTGTGTCACCAGATGACTTAAAGTAACAAAAAAAGGAATGTTTGTTTTTTTATTTGCTGTTGAAAAGGAACCATACTTTTACTTTTCTATCCATTTAAAAAATATAATGAAACAGTCTGCTAGCTTTCAAAACCTTATTTTTGCTGTAATTGAATGTTTTATGGTTCATCAAAGATGGTGAGGATGGAAAATACCTATCATATGCTAATTGCATGAACTCGTCACATCCACTGGCACATGCGGGAATGGCGCTAGAGTTTGCCTGACGGGGGGGCCAATTTGCCCGACCGGGGGGCACAGTCTCCCCGACAAGGGGGCATGACCTGCTGTACGGGGGGACGAGTGAATTGAAATTGGTCTCAAATTTTCGCCATATTATTATTTATCAACTACAATTGAATGCCCCGTACAAAAATTTTCCCCGACGGGGGGGGGCACAACATCCCCAACAGGGGGGCCCTGGCCCCCTGGGCACATGTCCCTCAAAGTATAAATGTTTTACATGTTAATTCTAAAAAAAAGATTAATTAAAATAATTCTTCAGCTAACGATCTTATTCAAATTTAGTATATTCTAAGTTATGCATAACTTTTCGATTGTATTTATTAACACTAAAAATAATTGTTAGCACATTTTAAAATTTTCTTGATTTCTGAATCACTGAAATCTAATTATAGATCAACTTTTTTTTTGTTTTTATTGCATGACTGTACAATGCATTAAAATCTAGTTATTCAATGTATTTTCTTACAGATTATAAAATAAAATATAAATACTATCAAAGTAAATATCCTTCTTGCTAACTAATTTTCTCAAATAAATAAACTATATACCTTTAATGCGAAAATAAGAAAAAAGATTTACATTGATATTTATATAATATTTTCTCTTTTTTTTAGCTTAATAGCTATTAATAAACGCTATAACAAGTTTTCTAAGACAACTATACTCTTCTGAATAAATAGATAAATTATCAAGTTAATTGGAAATGTGATTAGAATAGGATTTACATTTGCATCAATTCAATTTCTTAATTGTAGATTTTTTAAAAGGCAAATTATCAAACCATTACTAAAAATGCAAAAATTGAATTGTTCATTGAAGATACTTAAATGATAGCTTTTAGAAAGAAATTACTAGGATATTGTTGAGAAACACAGTAAGTGAATTTTCAAAAATATGATGGCGAATTGAAATTCAAGTACGAAATGATTTTAATGAAAATTTTTCTATATTATTTTGCCCACATTGGGTAACACCGTTATATAGTGAATATGTGTAATGTTTCAAATAAACACAATAAAAACAGTTTAATGCAAAATATTGTTTTATTACACAACAGAGCCTACTTTTCAAATTACTTTCCATGGTTGTATGAATGTTTATTGTATTCAATTTCAGACACAAAAAAAATGTTCAGTATGCAAAAAAAATTGTGAATGACATAATTTAAAATTATAACACATAAAAATGAATTGTTCAGCTAACGAAAAGGATTATGGTTCCTCAAAATAATATTTGTAACTAGAGTAATAATAATATTTTTAACGCTTCATATACTTTCTCAAACTACAATGGGAAAAGATTACAAACTGAAAATTAGCAGAAAATATTTTTAGATTTTTTTCCTTAATATTTAACATTAGAAGAAATTTATAGTCATCTACGAATTTCAAAGTTGCTTCTACTTTTGTACTGTAGCAAACTCATAAACTGATACGATGAAATGAAAAAATATTTTGAATGCACATGTATAAGATTTTATGTTTAAAATAAAGAAGAATACCAACCCAAAAATAGAGTTGTTAAATTGTCAGATGAAGCCAACAATGTAGCACAGAGACTTCAAATTTCATGATTTTTTTTAAAACCAAATAATCTCTTCAAGTTTTCTTAGGTAGACAAATCCAATATAATTTAATAAACTAAGCACATTTAGGAAAGGTCAATAATTATAAAACAAATAAGTTATATAAAAAAGTACTATAAAATAATCTAAACATAATATGAAAAAAGTTAAAGATGCATATATATCTTGAATTATATATCAAGCCACTTCAAGAAAATCAATTACAACTGTGGTGCAAGCAAATACATGCAGTCACAGATGAAAAAGATCACCTTGTTGGCCAGATTTAAGCCAAAGGGCTGTCTTCTGTCTCCGCAATGTACCTTCAAGTGTCGAAAGCAGGTTCAGAAATATGAAATGGATACACATCCATTTTTATGTTGAATATAAGGCATTTGGAAATTGCAGTTATCTTCATTTACAGAAAACAGATTTGCTTCATCATACTAAAAATTTATATGTAACTTTACAGTGAATATAAATTATTAATGCATGCTAAAAATAACATGCATGCATTAATAATAAATTATTAATGCATGCTAAAAACATATGTAACTAACTGTAAACATCACTAACTAAAACATATGTAACTACTAACTAAATTTTTATTGGTTTTCATACTTAATATAATAAAAATATCAGTAATTTCCAATTACTATTATTATCATCTCAATTTCAGAAAATCCATTATTATCAGAAATAAATTTTACATAAAATAAACATTTAAATATTTTCATATTGTAAAAATACTTTATATATATAAATTAACAGTTTTTACAAGTTACAAATAGTAGGTAAACTACAAGTTAAAAATAGTAGATACCAAGAATACAAAACAGATGATGCATCATGATAATAATAAATAGTAAATGAAACAATAATATAAATAGAATACAAATCAGAATAAAGGGGGGGGGAGAAAAGCCAAGGACACTTTGCTAAAAAATACTACATATAAAATTAATACACTGTGAAATTACTAATTGTAATATACAAATTAGGGTAAATGTGGAGTTTATGGTACCCAACGAAGTAAGTGGGTACAATAAACTCCACATTAACCCAAATTAGGTTTCAAATTATTAAGTATATTCAACCATATTGGAGAACAATCTTTAGAAAAAGAAAATTAATGTTTGCTCATACAAAAATACTAGCTATGAGGAACCAGGACTCCAAACAGAGAATTAAATAAAAAAAAAGTAAAATACGAATAATGAATAATAAAGCATAATACGAATAAATAAATAAGAATAAAGCGATACGAATAAAATACTCAGATCAATTAACTAAATACCAAACATATATAAAACTGAATAAGGCAAAATTAAACTGAGGACACTTGAAAAAAACACACAACATCAAAAAATTATTTCCCCCCATACATATAAATGATAAGAAAACAGAAAAAAATTAATCAAATCTACTAATCATCAAATAGCAATATCTTAGAATTAGATGCAAATTTTTAACATAATTACAATAACAATTAATAGAAACTCTCCAGCAAAAAAATAAGTACAAATGACATCATCCAGAAAAAAAAATCATTGTTAGAAATTTTCATTGGGATCAATAAAAGTATTCATTTTTAGAAACAACTATTTAACATTAATTAAAGGGTTATGGAAGTTACACAACATGCAAGTAAAAAAAATAGAATTTATATTATGTAAACTTGTATAGGGGATAGGTCCCTTAAAATATTTGTATATTTTGATTCGGGATATAGCCCTTTCTACTGTTACTCGTACATTTGATATCTTGCAGTTTTCAATTCTATCAGATGCATCAAACTGTATACAATCCTTTAAGAATTTAGGGCATTTCAATTTACAACTTATTTTTTGCAACTCTTGTTCAATCTGAAAACCTTTATCTGCCATCACAACGTCATTTGGTTCTAACAGATCTATCAGTTGGCTTTTAATAAAGAGCTCCTTATACGATATACTACCACAATATAACGGTGAAATGAAGCTGATGGTCCCTGTTGGCATAATGCCTATCATACCTTTTAAAGTATTTGTGTTTTTGTAGAAACTGAAGGTCATTTGCTGTTCTGCTGGACTGTTAGGTTTCTGTATTGGAAACTCAGTACAGTCAACAATGACTCTACAGTCTCTGTTTTCAGAATAGAACTGCCTTGGCATTGACTTGACAACTTTTGATTTCGAGGGAAATATATGTAACAGTTTAAGCTTTTCGTAAAGAACTGTCGTTACGAAAGTAAAATATCTTGAAACTGTCGAATCAAAAATTTCAAACAAAACAGATAAAAATTCATTTGAAATTCCAGTACTTAATTTTACAAGAAACAGGAAAAAAAATATCAACAGGTCGCTTACAGAAATTTCCCGTTTGAAGGTCCTCTTCAACATTCAAAAAAGAATAAACGCAAGAAAACCTTTCTTTTGTGAAACCTGTTAGTGCCTTCATCTGAGTGACATTCGATATATTCTCTGGGATGAAGGCCTTTTTCCCAAGGGAATCTTGTAATTCTTTAAGCTCATCTTTTAGCTTATTCATCCTGTCCGAAACATCGGTAAAAGTCTCAGTCTGTGATGAAACAGAGTGCATTCCACTGTAATCAGAATTTATGTAAGTTCTTTCAATAATTAATTCTTTTATATTTACATATTAAATTTCTGCATATGTGTTTATTATATAGGGTAGATGCTCCAATTTTGGCCACATTGGGTCTGTTTTTCCAATAATTAACTAGTAATTTCAAATTAACTAATAAGAAGCATTGCAATACTTTAAACAATCCTTATTTTACTATTTTCAATTTTACTATTTCAAAAGTGGAACACTACATGTTCTTGTTTTGGCCACATAACTTCATTATTCTGTTTTTAGCCATTATATAAATTTAAGAATATCTGGATGAAATAAAATAAACTAATTTAGTTTTGTTTCTAAAATGAAAGCAACTAACTTAATTTTATTTCTAAAATAAAAGCAACTGATTTAGTTTTGTTCCTAAAATGAAAAGTAACTGATATAGCTTTGTTTCTAAAATAAAAGTAACCGATTTAGTTTTGTTTGTTTTCATTTTACATAGTAATGGCTCCAATTAAAAATAAGAAGGCAGGTAGCATTTCATAAAAAAAAATACAACTCACCATCTAAAGTTGCTAATGCAGTTAAGGCCATTCAAAATGGAATGTCAAAAGCATCTCTATTTTGAATGTTTACCTCACATTTATGTTAGAAAATTTCAATTTGAGGAACCTGACTCGATTGATGAGGAATATTCTTTTATATGCATGGATTGCTCTAATTTTAAAAATGATTCTCATGAATTGGATTAATGTTGCAATTAAAAATTATAAAAATACGTATTTGTGGATACTGTTAATGAGTATAATACTGCAAATTCTTGATTTGTAAGATTTTTTTAAAAACTATGCTTGTGCAATGCCTCTCCCTATTTTTTGTTTCATATTTTATCCAAAAAAATATGCGAGTATATATAGTTTGTATTTCATCAACCAAATTAAATTATTGTTTTCTGCATTCCTGTTTCTTAAAAAAAAAAAACTGAAATCTGCAGCTAAAATCAGCTTAGGTAAATTTTATTACATATCTTTATACATTCATCAAAAAAATCACATTTAAAATAATAGAAAATAATGTACTAAAATATATATTGCATAAAAATTATTTATTTTTAATTAAAATTCATTAAAATGTCTGTTAAAAATATAATATTAGTGTGGTCAAAACTGGTGCATAGAGGTGGCCAAAACTGGTGCAAATTGGGTTATTTCATTGAAAAATTCATAAATCTAAATCTAAAATATTCTTCAGAAAAATTTTATAACTAGCAGAAAGACAATAAAATTTGCTAAAGAATGGTATAAGTATGATTTAATATGCTTTAAACAGTTATCCACTGTGAAATTTCCATTTCAAATTTTCTCTTAAGGTAGTCAAAACTGGAGCATCTACCCTACCTACCATATTAATTTTTCAACTTTAATGACACTTTTAATAAATTAGTTCAACTATAATACCTGGATATCAGGCATATTTCCAAAAGTATTCACTAGATGAATAAATTATTAAGACATTTGTCCACTAATTTTAAGCTAGGAGTAACAAATTTTGCTACGGTTGTTTGTTTACTTCCATCAATAAAATACAGATTTTGATTTTCAGAACTTTTAAACTTTTGTCAAGTAAATGAGAAATGCACTTACTGTTTTGTTCCGTCTGGCTGCATATTGTTTCCATCTGTTGCTGATGATGGCAAACCGACTTTTGGTGTCTGCTTTGGAGTTTTGGAAAAAATAATAGGAACAGCTTCTTGTTTCAACAATCTGCGTTTTGTAAATCGACAAGTAGAATAGGAATTTTCTTCAAAGTGGTCTGAACAAATTAAGGAACTACAAGAAGGCATAAAACCTTGTCTTCCAATATTCTTCAACCAAAGTTGTAACAATTGAGAATTCTTGAGAGGAAACTTAAAAAACGTTTTATCTCGGCAATCAGTTTTCGCTTTAGCATTAGAGCATCCTACTACACAGCAGTATCGCATTTTCATTCAAATATGGAAAGAAATAACACTGAAAAGTAAAGCAACTAAAATATAAATAATACTTCCGCTTCGTAGCGCGGAAGAAGTTGTTAACTGCAGACCCATCGGCAAAAGTGGTGCGGATTAGTGCTTAGATGACATGCGCAGTTTCGGCCAATTTGATCCCTCACGTGACCGTGAATTGACTTCATTACTTTTGCACTCTAATTTCATAATTTATTCTACTAGCAAAACGTAGTTATTAGCGAAAATCGCTCTCTCTTTCACTTCAAATCATATTCTCAACTCAAAAAATTAATGAAATCAAGAAAACAGTTTAAAATAAATCGTATACGAATCGAATCGAACGATGTATTAGCGAAATATATCTTATCCTCCCAGAGTTTAACTGGCCGAGTGGTTAGCGCGTCTGATTCGGAACCGGTAAGTCGCGAGTTCTAATCCGGGTTGAGTTCGTACTCTGCTTTTGCTATAATTTGCAATGAGTTTGACGCGACAAGCTTGCTGCAAGTTCGACCCGTGGTGACTTCGAAGCTTGCGTTAACTTGTTGCAAGCTTGCACTCTTGTCATGTCAAATTTGTTGCAAGCTTGCTGCAAACTAAAATTGCTATCTGGGGTAGACCCAGCTTGCGTGCGATAGTATTTGTATCATCTCATCTGTAGCGAATAACAGAAAAAGAATATCGAAGTGAAAAGAAATTGAATAAGTCCCAAACAGATCCATTTTAAAGACCACCATTTCTCCTCTAATGCTCTAATAAAATGCTCGTTCTAAGCATAAATATTTGTAAGACTTTCAATATAACATATAAATACCAGCCCACCTGACAGGATTCTATCATTTGTTTTAAAAGAGCAGCGTTAAAATTTATACTCCATTTTCAGTTTGTCTGCTTTAGTTGGTAATAGGAATAGCGGAAAAGTAAACTGACCATATGTTTCAGAATAAAAATAGCCTTAGGTCAGTGTTTTCCTTATTAACTGAAAAAAAGTATCCTTTCTGTATAGAGGGAAGCAGAACTTTCGACCGCCGTGGAACTAGAAGTAGAAGGAAATGGCCTGTAATTCCCAAAATGAAACACAAAAGGTAAAAAAGAAAAAAATACAAATGATTGATAGAAAAGAATTCCAGACTATTTTACTTCAAGGAGTTCGAAAGTGAAACGGATTAATTGAAAAAGAATGTAATCATTATGGCGGGAAATACTGTTAATTTGATGGCTGCTAGAATCTCAAAATTTAACATTTTATGCCTTTTTGTTTTCAATGCAGATCTTCAAAATAAGTTGGTTTTGATCCCGTATGTTTCTGTAGAATTTAGCATCGAAAAAATATATTTAGGAAATAACGTTTATTAAAGGGATAGCGCTATTTGCTGGTACAGTATCTACGAATGCAACGTTATTTGCAGGTACAGTATCTACGAATGCAACGTTATTTGCAGGTACAGAAAGCGACCCCATGTCACCGTGCCTGATGCCATTACGGCAACCGAATATTTGTAGGTTTTGCAGTGCGCCAAGGCCGGATCTCGTCTGATCACCGCTGGACGCGGTCTCTACATGGGTGAGTGAGCACCTGTGAACATTGGGTGCTGATGTCATCGTTTTTGAGTCTTTGACTCATGGACTTGGTTAGTTGAACTAGATCAAATGGGATTAGTCACAACAGGTACAGTACCTGTAGACGAAACGTTATTCGTTACAGCCCCGGAATATAGTCTTTTTCTTATTGAATTGTTCTCAATCTGTTCTAAGCACATAGTAAGGGTGTAAGTTGGATGCGGGTGAAAGAGAATGAGAAACACATCATCCCACTATTCCTCTCAGATCTGATTTTATTTAATTAGTTGATAATTTGCACCATAAATCCAGATCTAGAATATGTTTTAATGAGTTTAAACTCTTTATAATCAAAATACAAAGGAATCGTACAGTGACCTATATCAAACTCTGTATGTTATTAAGTGTGTAAACGAAACTATTACGTTGTAACTAGCGTTGAGCAGAGAAATTCTTTGGAACAAAATCCCAGTTAGGAGCATAATCAAAGTAACGGATAGTAGGAAATTGCAAAACATGACGGACAAATTGTTTTCGCAATGAATTAAAATACAGATAAATACCAAAAATGAAAAATTGCTATGTATGATAATTAAATTGTGTTGCATAATATTTAGCGCCTTATATATTTGGAGTTGATAATATTGTTTTTCAACATATCAATTAACTAAAGAAAAATATACTCTTCAAATTTGCTGATTCATCAGGAACAAGAATTGTCAAGTTATTAATAATAACATTTTTAAATTCCACATTTTATGAATTTCATCCCCTTCTCTATTGCAAAATATTTCTGAAGGATTAATCATGCGGACAGAACTTTAAAACTCTAGAGGAAAACAGTGTTAGGAAACAACTTCCTGAAACTTATGCCTTCTTTATCCAGAAATTTTAAGAAACGATGGTTTTTATAGAATAAAAGTATTTTGCTAAATTCAACAACAAAATGTTCCAGATGAGCTATAAAAATTGCATAGTTTAAGGAACCATTTATGTAGATTACTCTTTTTCATATATAAACATCTCACTCATTTTAAATTTATCAAGAGAACCGTTCTTTTAATTAAGAACAGTTTTTTGAAACTTACTTTTCTTAGCGTGCAAAAATCAGAATTTTGTATTTTAATAATTTTCCAATTTAGATTTAAGAATTTTTTTTTCATACCAATTTATCATGTGATAACACTGGCACTTAGTTAAAATTAAATTTAATTAATGATAACAGATAATAAAGTTAGAAAAATATCAAAAACTTGTATTGGCATGGAGAGCTCATAAGTTTACAAAATTTGAAAATTCTATTACATCAGTAAGCGACTTACAAATCTATCGCAATATTTCATCTTTACAGACATGATGCGGAATAAATAGAAATATTTAAGAATGCATTCCAGTAAATAGAGTATGTGAGACGAAAATACGATTGTATAAATATCTTTTTCTCTGCACGACTTTCTCTGCTCAAAGAGACTTCATTTAACTGCATGAACTTTCAAGTTTATTTACTGTATTGTCTCTACTAATAATAAAGGAGATTATGTGAGTGTCTGTTTTTCCGTGTGTCAGTGTGTTGATCCTCTACTGGGCAGACCGCTGGACGTAGAGTTACGGAATTTGGCACAAACATACTTTGAAGGGTGGGAATGTGCACTTCGGAGCCCTTTTTTGAAATTTTAATTAATTAAATATTAAGTGAAATTTTGACGTTTTTCCTTAATAACTGCCGAAAATATTACAGCACAAAAGTCATTTTTATACCATCTGAAGATGCAAACAATTACCTTTCTAATGATATTAATTAAATTTTCGTGCATTGTTTTTTCTAATTTTAATAAATTAAAAAATATTGTTTGGCGTAATTTACAACAACACTTTTCATTGTTGCGACGCAACTCAAACCGTTTTCATCGTTTAATTAATTATTTAATTGTTCTCTTTTATTGTTGTAATCTGAGATAATATCCGAAATTTTGCTTTCATATTTTATTTCATCAAACTTTTTGTGTAATCTGCAAACCAATCTCTCCAAAATATTGCTTTGCTTAGCTTAAGGAATATATCCATTAAGCTGAATGGTTATAGTTGCTGTGTTTTCATTCTTTTCTCAGCATGTTTTAATCCGGTTAGCATGCCGCTGGCCATAAAATGTGCCTCGCTTTATTTTAATGCTGATATGAAATGCCTATTTTATAAGAGGAATAAGAAAGTGAAGATAGTGCCGACAACATGGAATTAGAGGTTACATGACTTGGTCAGTTATTTGACTCCATTAGGAACAGGTATGTAGACAATGAAGAGAAGAATTCCGAGGTCATTAATACAACGTGGATTAAATATCTACCACAATCTGAAGTTTAAAATCTCGTTGTTAAGAAACCATGAATATAAAATGATGAACGATTCAATTGAAATCATATTCCCGGCGAACAAGTTGGTCGCCGAAGGCGGCTAGTAGAGAATGAATTTCACAATTCCCTCATGAACATAATTATTAACTGACGTTGGATGAAACAACATCTGGCAGAATATCTTAATTACTTCATTTTTACGAAATTTCTATATTGAGCATTATATTTATTCGAAACGTTTATTTTTTCTGCAACATTTTATGAGTAGATATATGATAATGAATATGAAGCAAGTATTTTATATGATTAGAAAAAAATTGAACAGTCTTTAGGCATCGATGTATCTTTTAAATCCAAAATCATTTGCATTATGAGCATTGAATGAAATGGTGGAAAATCCGCCGTCGTGTTTCCTGCTGGTTACATGTCATCTGTTTCCCGTCTGGTGGCTTAACAAGATGTGTTACGGTTCGACCGACTTTTCACACGGGATGTCGGTTTCCCAGGTCAGTTCATCACTCAGGCTACATTTAACTAAAATTACAATCAGCGTTAATCCATCTTGAAATCGTTACGCAATTTGTCTGTTCCGAAAATTTGCAGCAGCAGCAGCAGCAGCGAGTTGTTATGTATCGAAACTTTGTGTACAGGAGTAAACATGTGTTTTAGTTTGACCTAAAAGTTATTTCCTTTAAATTTTTAAAGTTTTCAGTTTGTTTCAAATGTTATCCAACTTGAAAAAAATCACAAATATTTTTCTTTCTTTTGTCAACCGCTGATTATTTGAGCTTAAGGGGACATACGACTGTTATACCTCGAAAATTTTCGATTTTATGAAAAATATATATATTATTCTCCAGTCTATTCTGAAAAGTTTAAAACAATCCGCGTTAAAAAATTCCCATAATCATAAAAGTTATGAAGGAAAATGTGTCAGCTGTTCAACGTAAACATTGAAAATGGACATATCTTTAAAGCGCTATATCTCACAATGTGTTTTTTCATATTGCGCCCACAATATCTTCAGAACTATTGAATATTTTTATATAACACTTTTACTGAATATGCATTGTGCTATGTTCTACAAATTGAACCACAATTTTTGTACATATTTTCTAAAAAGAAGTCTTTTGGGAGTTAGAAAAGCTGAGATTTTAACTATTTTTAATATTTTATTTTAAATTTGTATTTCAAATAGATATTAAATTTAAATGTTAATAAATTGTGGTTCAGTTTCTTAAACAGACTGTTTGGATTGCTTAGATACCCAAAATATTGTGTTTAGACCAATACTTTATCCGTAATCATGCGCGTAAAGTGACTATATAATTTTTCTCCAAAAATATACCACGCGTTTATTACTCTCTAAAGTAATTGCGTACCAATATAAAAGTTTGAAAATGTGTTTTCTACAAGAGAAGAGATATTTTTCTAGAAAAAAAAGTTGAGTTTGGGAATTGCATTGTTTCAGAGATATAATGTATCGAATATGACAGTTTTCACCCCATATTTTCGAGGTTTAAGAGTCGTATGTTCCCTTAAAATATCTTTCGTAAGCTATTTATTGGCCAGTATATGCACATAGTTATCCCCGACCTCGCAAGAGCCTTACGGTTAAAAGGACAGGTCACGCGAAGCAACCCCACCTAAACAATTCAACTTCCTAGCTACAAAGGGAAGAATAAAAAGAATAACGGAAGTAGGAAAACTGGCATGCATATGACGAATAATTGTACAAGGTCTTGCAAATTTACACCAGAATTAGTTGTTATGCAATTCGGAACAAACCTGATTCTAATAAATTTCGGTCATGTGTTGCAAATTCTGTCTAAGTGGATGTAGTTTGCTCCTGGGAAAAATTGAGTCAAATTGAGAATATTCATAATGCAATAACAATAGAATCTTTCTGCAATATTTTACAAAAACTTCTACATTTCAAAATATGTACTTCTGAGTTGATTCTTCATTTTTCAGCTGCTTCCAAATATAGGTGATTTGAAATCTTTCGCAAAAACATTTAGGTCAAGGCAAGAATACCAGCGCGAATCCGTATAACACAGGAATATGTATTCGGATAGGTCATGTGTGCGCGTTAAAGTGAAAGTGAATACTTGTACTGCGTAAAGTGAATAGGGAACTTTCAACAGTCTTTACTACAATCAAAGAATCAACTGAAGTGGAATTGATTTGCGCAGTAACGCCGAGATGGCAAACTTACAAAAACATGCATTGATAGTTAAAATTAAGGGCTGGTTTTTCAGTGTCACTCTAATATGTTCCAATACTTTAATACATTAAAAGAATTTTAACTAATTAAAGTTCAGGCAACTCATCAACTCTTCCTCCAGAAAACAAAGTAATTACATTTTTAGAGAAAGAAAGATATTTTTTATGTGGTTAATTACTGACTTTCACAGATCTCAGACAAGGGAGTAAAAATTAACAATAAAATATCATGCGCAGAATGTCTGATTACTATTATTTTTCAGTCCTTTAAAATTAGAAGGTTAGTTGAAAGAATATCGCGTTCATTCAAAGAAATTCAACTGAATCCTCTTTCCGGTCTGGTTCAGGTTCATAGAATCGGTTCTCGATAAAACAGCATTCATCACTCGCCACATGGCTTAATTATTTACTCCTCTAGAATGGCAACCAACACAACCACAGAGTCGATGAACAGCTATTACTCTTTCTGAAGGAAAAAATCAATTACATAAGAACGTAATTTATGTTCTTTTTTCTCATGCCGTTTCGCAGTTTGGCTAAAAGCCAAATTCTTAATTGAGAAATGCGCTGTTTCCCTCCAGTATTCTTTTGGGAATGTGTCTCGTGAAAATAATGATTAAAATAAAAATCGGTGCTCGTCTCACCCATGTGAATAACAGATGGAGTTTCCGAAATAAATGCTCCCAGCTATGAAACGTATTTTCATTGTCATTATTTCAAATTTACAAATACTTCTTGCTGCTTTTATCGAATGGAAAATATTTTCTTATCGTAGCACAACCGATTTTCTCTTGTACACTCTATAACGGCTCTTGTTCCTATAAGTCGCGCAGTTACTCACCTGTAGCCATAACTCTGTCTCGTGCTGATGTTGAAGTTGTTACTTTGCTTGCAGCTCTCTAAATATTACCGAAAGTTCCCGGCCATTTTTATTTTCACTTTCACAGAAAGCATGTAAAACGTATTGAAGATTATAGATACGAATTAATTTTAAGTAGGATTTTTCCGCTTTCAGAGATTTACACATTTGAATTCAAAATTTAAAAAAAATCACTTAAGGCATTTTAACCCGAGAGAGCGCGCGTTTTCTGAACGAACGCTAAGACGCGCGATGGTCATAGAATGACTCCGAACTGAAATTCAACCCTACGCTGTTCAAATCATTATATTTTTAGTTGGAAAAATAACGCTTTTGACTTTTAGACATTAGGAAAATAGTGATTAGCACAAATCAAATCTACTCCATTATTATCTCCTAATAAAGCAAGCACTTTTAGAGGGTTCGTTTTTCGTGTATCGCTTTCACGTGAAGAGTTTGGAGCGCACTTCTCGATAAATACATTTGTTCACTCTACAGTTTCATGGTATCGTTGATGAATAACTCCCAACTCTTTACAGGGTTTGTCACATTTTTCGTAGGTCTTCTTGTTCCAGGTAAGCGCGACACAATATTATAACAACGAATATTCTGCCTAAATTTCGCTTTCCTCCACTATACGCCATCTTTTGATGATTGACATCTTCATCCAGAATCTCCAACATCTTCCGATTCCGAATCATGTTCGCTGAAACTTTCAAGATCTGAAAAACCTCTTCTAAAACACCCCCAGGCCCATTTTCTTCATTGTCAAAGTTGGATTCTTTATCAGTTTCAACTTCATCAAAAAGTTTATGAAACGCTCTATTTCTTTTCCGTATGGAGTCGGCATTATGAGAAACAGGTAAATACTTCAATTCGGCAAGGAAAACAACGAGCTGACCGTATCAGCTACGTGAAATAATGGTCTGTGGAACAAACGGAAAGATGCGTGGGGTCATTCAATAACCCCAGTAGCCGAAAAAACGCATATTAGGGGTCTAAAAATTCCGGAAATCTTTCTAAATACTCAGAAAAGTATGAGGGTGTGACTAACTCAGCTACTGATAAGAAAGAGATGGGCCCGCGACTAGTATTCTAGGAACTTACATATCTGAGAAACTATTAAAGCTAGAAAAAAATAAAAGCATGCATTTGTTGGTAATTTTACTATCATCAATTTGATGTTTGACATGTAATTTGAAAATAGAATAGTTTTCGAGGTACTCAAGAAAAACTAAGAAAAGGGGGATGAAATCCAAGTTGGCGGCAAATTTTCAGACCCGTTATCTCGAAAACTATTAAAGTTAAAACAAAAATAAAAGCAAACATTTCTAGGGAATTTTACGCTCTTTAATTTGATGATTACATGTAATTTAAAAATTAAATAGACTTTGAGATATTCAAGAGACACTGAAAAAGGGCGATAAAATTTGAGCCCCATTATCTCGGAAGCTATTAAAGCTGGAAGAAAAGCAAAAGTTTGTATTTGTAAGGAATATCACGCTCTTTAATTTGTTAAATAAATTGTAATTTGAAAATTGAATAATTTTTGAGATATTCTGGAAAAACTAAAATTGGGGGTATGAAATCCAAGACGGCTGCGCCAGATCCCACTTTTGTTTTTTCACAAACCCTTCGTTTATTGTACTATCAATTAAGATTTTTTACAAATTCATCTGTTTTGAGACCAATTATCTCACAAATTATGAAGCATGAAGAAAAATCAAAGTACCTATCTGTACGGAACCGCACTCTCTTTAATTTGTTTCTTCACATGTAATTTCAATTTTGAATAGTTTTCGAGATATTCAAGAAAAACTGAAAAGGGAGAGGAAATCCAAGATGGCGGGACATTTGAGACCCATTATCTCCAAGACTATAAAAGCTGGAAGAAAAATAAAAGTATGAATTTCTAGGGAATTTTACGCTCTTTAATTTTTTAAATCATTTGTAATTTGTAAACTGAATAGTTTTCGAGATATTAAGGAAAAATTACAAAAGGGGAATGAAACCCAAGACGGTGCCGCGAGCTCACCCTCCCCAGGACAGGGGACTTTTAGAATGTTTATCATAAGCTCCTCACGAACATGTGTACCAATTTCCAAAACTTTATCATTATTTGTTTCCTTCAAATCCTTCGTTTACTGGACTATATCGATTTTTCACTCTATACTTAGTGCACTGGTGTTTGGAAATTTTGTGCGCTTGCGATTTCTGGATGACAATAGGCTACTTTAATATTTTCAGAATTCAGTTATCAGTTAGACATCAATTAAATTAGATTTTTATTCAATACCAGGGGGGCCACCTGGGATCAAATATGTGAAAATTTTAATTTGTGCTGGTTAGTATACCAATAAAATTGTGCTTTTAAAAATTGTTTTTAATTAAATTCCTTTCTCTCTCTATTTCTTAAACATTGAACTCGTGACAGCATGCTCATTCGTTATTACAGAAAGGAAAGTATTATTTATATTTTTTAAAGAAATTTTACTGGGACTACGGAATGAAACTCTGTTAGAAAGCATTCTGTTGAAGGCTATTGCATTATATTTTTGTACAAGAGTTTTTAGCTTTTTATGAGTTAAAAAGGAAGCCCATTTATTATCTTGCATTCGATTATTTGGGTACAAAACACTTCCGTAATCGATCGATATTGCACATTCTTCCCTTTACTTCTATGCTTTATTCCTTTCTGTCGCACCCTTGACAGCTGCTTCTTAGTCGTCCAGATTGCAAGAGGAAGGTGATGCCTCCCCTTGTAAGAAAGAATTAAATCGAACGGAGTAAAAATACAGGATGTCCACTCTAAGCATGGGCCAATAGATGATTTCTAAGCCGTTAGAGACAGGCATATACTTCCAATTGGAAAAATGCTTTTAATGACGTAAGACGTTACATTTTATGTTATTTACGTCAGTAAATTTACTGCTTAAAAACATGTGAAGTCTAAATTTTTATACGGTCTCCCGATTCCATGAATGATATGTTGTAAAATATTTTAACATGCTAGCATTTATGTCCGAAATCTTTTAACAATTCTTCTTTTAAAACTGACTGCGTTTGAATTTCAGGATTTTAAACCTATCAACGGTCGCGTCGAGCAAGCGTTCCGCATTGGTTGAAGGATTTTTCTCGATGCAGCCATTAAAACTGTCTAATATGGTCTATACCAGAGATATTCAAAGCTTCGTTATTCAGTCAATTTTAGTCGCCGAAGAGTTGAACTTTTGTTGTTTAATGTTAGTTTGTCAAGATTATTTTACGAAACATGACTGATAGTTCTGGGGGACTTTATAAAAATATAGATATCATAAACTTTTCAGTAATACACCTATGCACTCGAAAAGCCTAAAATATTATTCTTTACGTCATTTAAAGCATTTTCGAAACTAGAAGTATATGCCTATTTTTTACGATTTAGAAACCAGCTATTGTGCCATGTTTAAAGTGGACATCCTGTACTTACACACTATTAATACTATTTTACATTAGTAATAATAAGGCATTAAAAGTCGTTTGTTCCCGTATGAAATAGGAATGAAATGGAAAAAATATAATTTTACAATTTGCTCTCTTATCTAAAAATTTGAGGCTTTGCAAACATACATTACGGAATGGAAAAAATAACGAATAGAAGCGGAATTTATAAATATTCTGTGAAATAAATGCAAAATAAATATCACCAAAAAATCAAGCAAAACAAGATTACGAACGTCTCTATTTTCTTTCTGAAGCTGCACAAATAAGCAGCAATAAAAGTTTGTTTTTCAACTTCGAAAGAGATTGTCGTTGGAATGACGAGATCAGTGCCGCCATTGCGAGTTCAAAGCACATGACAAACAGGTGAGCATCCCCAGTGCTGCCAAATGATTCTTTTCATAGACGTGTAGTTCATTGGAATCCCCCGAGAGCGCTCATATCGATTGTTTTAAATTCACTCCGTTTTATTTAAATCCTATTTAATTCACCCATTTTACTTCCATGCAAAGACTTTATCTTCTTAATATTCTGTGCGTAATTTCACTGAGTTCGCTTATATCTGTTGATTCGGTTGAGAAATGACAGGTTTCAATACTTTTCGATTAACGAAATAAACCTTTCAACCGATTTAATGGAGAGAGCCGAAATTTATGATTATTATTATTATGATCAAAGCAGATTAATGATTACCATGATAACAGTTCCACTTTTGCATAATGGTCGTCATTAGCCAAGCCACAGAAATGAAAAGCTCCCTCCGGCTGAAACGATAATTATAATTAGAATTATAATAAGAATTAAATTAACGCGATATTCACAATAATCATCTCAAAATTAAAGGCTGGCTTACGCATACATTTATGATATATTGACTGAAGGTGAACAGCCATTTGTTGAACATTTCTAAGCTGGATCTAACTGAACATGCAGAGGTAATTTCGTCCTTCAATATTCACACAGAACAGATCGCCGTCTATTAATTCCGTACACGTGACCATTCCGGCCACTGAACGGTTTGATCCAAAACTGTTTGATTCTGACTTAGTGGGTCAAACGTTCTCCCTCTGGTGTGGTGCGGAAGTTAGGAGAGGTGGGTGCCAGATCAAGTGTCGATACCGTCATCTCATCGCGGTTCAAATTTACGAGGTTCGTCCCAGAATATTCCCCGGGCTTCTTCAAAACGGGGATTTTAGATAAACTACACTAAACAGGTGTTTTCCGTGGCATGTGCCTTAGAAAAGACCGTTTCTGAGATATGTGATTGTGAATAGGTCTTCCTCATTGTGAGATTAATCGAATTAATTTCGCATTCAGTTAAACGTTCTTGGTATTAATCGAAGTTCCTCGTATGCTGTAACAATGCATTAGACATGCATTAACAATGCAATGTAGTTAAAACATAAGAATTAATAAATGGCTTTAGTAGAACGCCAGGTTAATGAAAAAAATGAAATACAATGAATAGAAACGTACTATTCGATTCTCGATAGATATTATTTTTTTGTAACATTTCCACTTGTTTTATTATTGAGATAATCTGTCGCGACATTTGGCAGTTTTGCTACAATAAAAGCTTTGAAATGCAAGGTCGGGCCTTGGATTTTATAATTTATTATATTCAAACCCGTAATTAATTCAAATTAGTTTAATTTAATAAATCGAAAAGAAAAAACTCACATGGACACACTTCAGTATCACAGGCATACTTTATGTTCCTGTATGGATATAAATAAGAATAAATGTCTCAAATACGATGTATTATTTGATTTGGGTTTAAATAAATTTGTTCAGAGTTTTCAGGATAAAAGCAGCGACCCGATGATTATCAATCACGTAAATTTGCAGTACAGAAAAATTGGAAAATGTATGAGCACGTGTCTAAATCTAAGTACATGTTAATTGATTTCTTTCACTAGTTACGTTTTCCTGCCAGGGAATCCACTACAAAGGCAGGAAGCAACATTTATTTTTCCGAACTATATTAAGTTGTGAGGTTTTGAAGCGTCGTTTTTGATTAACAACCTGCTTTATGTCAAAAAGGCTCTTGGGGCAGGCTGATACACTCGACTCCGGGGAACACTGATAAGCATCTTTCGTGTGTATCAATGCGCCTCAAGAGCAATTACTTTGCAAAATTGTCTTCAGAAAGGAAAAAAAATATAAAAATGAACTAAGAGAAGCACTCAATTAAGTATTTGTTTAAAGATTGAAAACGTTTTGAATTCCATTGCAAAAATGAAAAGTATTGATTTAAATTAAATTTAAAATAATTTTACGAATTTATTAAAATTGAAAAAAATGTACAGAAACTTAATTAATATCATCGAGAAGATAATTCTTTGTATTATCAGATGGTGTGAAAATTGTTTTTGCGCTATATTATTTTCTTAAGTCATCGAGGAAGAACGCGAAAATTTCTCTTAATTTTTAATTAATTAAAATATTCAAAAATTTCTTTGAGACTCACATTCCCTCCCTCCAAAGTATTTTTACACACAAACACATACATTTTCCTTTCTTGTTTGTAAAGATAACTTATTTTCTGAGGCATTATTGGTTCAATTTTCCAGCCTCATTAAAAATGATGAATTTTGATTAAAATAAGAGTTTGTTGCTTTGTTAAACTTTTAAACATTGATTTGGAATGCAAAGTTCATTGAGAAAACAAATTTTGCTTTGATCTCACACCTATTAATCATCATTATTTTCGATATTTCCGTGTGTATCAATGTACCCCTGGTATGAGACCGATTGATACAAATACATTTTTACGAAAATGTATAGTAAGTATTTTATTATGTTATTAATGACCAAAATTCGACAGAAATCCTATATTAGATTAACAAATGTATAAATATATTGTATTTGTTCGAATTAATTCTGTTGGTAATATCATTTTTTAGGTTTCCAAAAGAAGTGTATCAATGTCCCCGCATTCTCCCATAGCTAAATGACGGATTTCTATTGTTAAGGAATTACTAGGAAATTCGCGAGAAAAAGAGAAAGCAGAGTTCTTATCCTACTCGTTATCTAGTGAAAGGTCGTAAGTAACAGAAATCCCCCAGAAAGAATAAGGTCGAATGAGGACGTCCTGAAAAAAAATCGAAATAAGAGGAAGTTTCAAGAAGAAACACTGACATATTTTCTATGTGTTTCTACATCTGCATTCACTTAAGGGAAAAAAAAACATAAAATGTCTTTCGAAAGAGTACAATTTAAATTTTCTGATTATTGAGAGAACTTAACACACTAAACTTGTCTAATGAGCTAAAAAGATATCGATTTGTGTGAAATCACTCGATAACTTTTCGAGCAGCGAGCTAAAAGAATAAGAGAATAATTGCCCGGAAAATGTGGGTGGAGAAAGGTCCGGGAATCGAATTTAGTCTGCGAAGTTTTGCCAAATTATGGAGTTGTTAAAAGTTGTATTAAAACTTTACGAGTGAGGATTGAGTTTCGAAGTTGCAAGATGCTCTTTAACTAGATAGCGTAGAAAAAAGGCTCAGGCAACGACTAGACAAATTTCGAAATTTTTATTGCAAGTGATTTATTTTTGTTCTGTAAGAGAAGAAAGAATCATTAATTAAAGTTAAGACTATAAATTGATGAAATAAATAAGCAAAAAATATATTTGCTACAGTCTAGAAAATTCATAAATCAAAAATAACATTAATGTTTTTATATAATAAAATTAATCAGACGTTTAATTAAATAAAAAATATATAATGAGTTAATGAATACTGATTCTTTTAGAACGGTGCATATTGGAAATGTACTAATAGTTTTCTTAAATAAATGAATGAATATTTTGCTATGAGAAAATAATTTACAACGAAATTTTAAAGCGGATATTTATTTTTGCATATGATTCATGGATACATGTTACTTGGAAACCAATTTTATTCATAAGGTAATAAGCATAAGTTTAAAATCCCAAGTTTATTGTAGCTGTCAATTCATGACAAATGAATGGTGACACATTTTTAATTTGAAGATCTGATATTGTTTTGAAACAAAATTCTTGCGCTTAGTTTTCTTTTGGTTTGTTTTCTATTTATGTTAATTTTGTTACCTTTGATTTCCGTTCTTAAGGTTGCAAATGAATATCTTACAGCAGAAAATCCTTTTTCTCTCCAAAGCTCAATTATTGCACAATTTGTTCGTTAACTAAATTAAATAACAATATTCATTTGTTTTCAACGATAAAATGTTAGTGAAATATCTGCTGGAAAAAACACAAAGGAATTAAGGAAAAAAGATATGGAATTATTTAACAGTATAAGACGGTGGATTCTTGACACTATTTATTGGAGTTTTTAGTTGCACATTTTAGTGTACACTATTCGAAACACATTACTCATCGAAATACTAATTTTTATTATAACCAAAATCGTCTAATTTTGAATGTCTTAGAACTAGCCTATGCTCTTGTGTTATGACAAATTGCGCCTGGAACCCACTGAGTTCAATTTTATTTCTATGGAATTCGATCCATACCGCTATGAAACACTCATCTGATTTTATTTTAAATTGTTAAATTAAACTCCGTCATCGTTTAATCATCCTGTGAAACAATAATTAAGAAAGTGAAATCCTGGCCTAATATTGAACGCAATCTAAAAGTATTGGCTGCTTGCAGAAAATAATTAGGGAAATTAGAAGAATATTTAATAAAAGCGCGTGATGAAATATATGATCGATATCCATAGCACAGACATAATAACTGTTAATGGCATTTCATTTCCTATGACGTATAGACGTCTGCATATCAGATTAGTTTGTCTGTATAATGTTGACAGAAAATGGGTGAAACAGACTTCCACGAGCTATTTTAAGCTCTTTTATTGAACAGTATATTTGACTTATCCAGTATTATTTCACCATAGATGCAGTATTCAAATCAAACATGGCTCTAAGGGACACAATGAGATTGTGTACGCTCAGAAGATTTTGTTGTAAACTTTAGTAATTTATTTATGATGTGGTGGCTCTAAGCCTGCTGCTCGCTAGAGATTATGATGATGCAGTGACTGATAAGTTTTTTGTAAATAAATCTTACTTTCACCGCTTGTGCTTTGTCTCATAGCAGTTTTTCCTCCATGCTTGGATGCGCTGGATTTCCATCAAGCCTTTGATGCTCAATAACGAATGGATATGAGAGGGAAAGAAGGAAGGATGGAAGAAAGGTCTGATTACAAAGATAAAACTATTACTTTGTCATTGTTTTAACTAATACATTCTTTAAACAACTAATTTAATGAAAACATGAAAATTTTCTAACATCATTTTGGCAAGCCAAATTCCTTTTGTGTGTAGCAAACGCCAACTAAATCAGGTAAAAAATCCGTTATAAAAACTATTTATTTTAATCTTTCTCAATAACTAGGTATTTTTTCTGTGGATTATTTCATTGCATGTATTGCTGGTGTCAAAAAAAATTATTTTTTTGTTCATCTTTTCTAAAATCAAGGCAAAGATTTGTTCTTCAAATATTTCGTTCGCAGCTTGCTTAAAACTTCATTTTTACTTGTAGACCATAATGAACATTTAGCATATCAATCTATTACACAATCAATTGGTGACATCAAAATAACCTTCACTCTAGAAGGGACGAAGCAATGTTGATTCATAAAATTGCCATACACACTAAAAGATTTTAAACATACATTCGTGCTGTTTCTGTCGCAAAGAGAAGCCGACTGGATGTGGCATTTCGAGGAGAGACAGCAGGTTTCCACCGGAGACTGTGATTACGGACGTGATTAATATTCTTGTTTCATTTTTAATTGCATAAGATCAACAAAATTTCAGTAAAAAAAGGCTACTAAAAAGAAATAAATTTTTGCAACAACTACAGGGCGTGCTGAAGTACTGCAGTTCCAGAGGACAATGAACTCATTGTACTGCTACGCCTCTATATGCATTGAGCCCAGTCTAATCACGGTCCGATAGCTGGTTTTTAAATCGTTGGAGATAACATAACTACACTTCCAATAGGAAGAAATGCTCTAAATGGCGTAATGTATTATATTTCATATTGTTTGAATCAATAAATGTAAGGGAAGGTGCTAAACCTCACTCACTTTATTTTATTTTCATTTGTAAAAAAGTGGTAAAATCAAGTCGAAAAACGATAATTTGGGATGCTTTAGAGATATCAGAAAATCAGCTTTTCAATCCTTTTTAGTTTTTCTTTCAAATCATCGCATAGTAATGTTAAATTTAAGAAAACTCAAAATCTTTCATTTTTCGCCAAGGTACATCAATAGATTATACATTGGCCAGGACAATAAAATGTGACGACATTGTCACCTGTGAACTTGGTACAAGACTCTTTCCAAAATCGTTGCGCAATATTTAGGTACACTTGATAGGTGTACTATATCACAGCTGGAATAGGTTGTTGATTTTTTTAGAAATATTTTGATAACTATTTAGCAACATTTGTACGCTCAAAAGCAAGCTATATATTAATGAGTTTAAAATTATTCGGACTAGAAAAGAAACTTCTAATCTAGAAAAAGAAATTAATATAAAAAATTCACGTTGTAACTACTTACCGCCTTCGGCGACCAGATTGCTTGCCGAAAATACTGGTTCTGTTTTATTCAGTTGGATTCGTTATGTATAATTTGGAATTGATGGTTCCCTTAACATTTTTAATTCCTGATTTATTTAATATCTTAGAGACTATATTTACAGCTTTTTTTTAAAAAAAATTGATGCATAAAAAATGAAGCTAAATTCATTACGCTATTAAAAAGTATATGAAAAAATACGCAAAATTTTCATTCCTTATCTTTCGATACTGGAAGAGAAACAATTAAATATTTGTATAAACATTGAAGACGATTTCAGTTTAATTGTATCAACCCAAGGTATTTTTGCAAATTATGCATAGAAATATTTTTTATAACCTTGTTTTATGTAAAATTTCATTGACATCCTTGAAAATATAATTTTAAAATTTTGAGGTGGTATAATAATTAATTTTGTGCTGGAATAATTTTGAAAGTTATTGCCCAAAAACGCAAAAATATTGCTCAATTTTTACTTAACTGAAATTCTAATTAAAGTTACGAAAAACATTCCCATCATCCAGAGTATATTTGTGCCAGATTTTGCAGCTCTAGATCCAGCGGTCTGCCCTGTAGAGCGCCAACACACACAGAGGAAAACAGACACACACGTTCTCCTTAATTATAAGTAGAGATAACTGAGCAACAAAACAATTTCTTTATACAAAGTTTTAAAAATTTCTCCGAACTAGGAAAAATTAAACTAATAAATGTTATAGTTACAAAATGAACCGGAAATTTATGTTAGCCTCGGAGACAAATTATAGGTTCAGGAAAAACCATGGCAATATCAATGACTTTTATATTGGAAACATATTGTTACAAACATGGAAAGTCGCTTCCTAGCAATGCAAATCTTATGGTTGAGTTTTACAAGGTTAAGCATGGAGTGACCTCAGCGAGTGTTATGGCACCCCTGACCTTGGCGACGAACTTGGCGACCATTTTGGCGATTTGGCGACCTTGGCGACAAATAGATGATTCCCGAAAATGCAACCCTTTTCTCGATATTTCTACTAGGAAAGGGAATACACGAGAAAGCCCCATGTGACGTCACGGCCCGTCGGAGAGAATATTTAAGGACGGCGCCTGGATCAGAGGTTGTTGTTGATCGCCTTGGAGCGCGAACGTCATTGGAGTTCTATCCGCTGTGCGAGCTCGTGAGCTGAGCTGTTATTGTCGTTACTAGTTATTTGCTGACTGTTTGTGCTGTTAAATATCAAAGTGCTGAACTGTTATTACCTGCGAATTGTTATCTGTTTACATTGGTAATCTGTTCAAGAACTATTGTTTCCTGTACCTGCATATTCTTAAATAAACCTTCATTCTCCATTATCCTGCGTGTTGGACTGTTTACACCATACACCCACAGTAAGACTTTTTGCAACAATATTCCAAATATGGCTATGCAAATACATTTTCTTCCTGTGATAGGAATTTCCGTACGACTTCCTCATCTTGCACGTCTTTAACCATCTCGCATAAAGTTTTGTTTGCCTATATACGACAAACTTATCTAAAACCCTATGTTCGATGTTGATGCATAACTGTACTATGCTGTTTACAGTTGGCAAAGGTACAGGAGGCTGCATTTTCCGAGGTACAGCATCTCCTCTAATATATTCTATTTACTCTTAGGTAATTCTCTATACTCTTAAGGTATCCGACTGGTTTAAAATCGTCGTTTTCGATGAAATTATCAAAAACGTTTTATGACTTAATTTTGTAGCCTGTTTAACCAGCTTTCTAAAACTATCTCACATTTAACTCTACTTGAATTACAAATGGAGTTATAGCTGTTTTATTACCGAACTGTAACCATTATTTTATGTTGCATGAAAATTCTAAATGTGTTTTCTGAGAAATGATATTTTTGAGCAAAACTGCCGACCGTAACAACGATTTCTCAAAACGTTATTCAAGTATTGATATGAAATTTTCTGAGATTGTTTTCTGTAAAATGATTGATGTTTTCCTCTAAGCACTAAGGTCAATTTTATAATCAAGTATTATTTTTAAGTGATTAAATAGAAACCAAAAGCATTTTTTATGAAAAATTACCAGTTTAGTAACTATGTTCAGCTATGCCTCAAAACCATTTTGAAGTACAAGAAATAGTTTAGAGCAGAACACAGATAACTGTCATAAAAATGTTCTCCTACAAGGATTTATGTATATTTAGAATATGATTTTGTCTATGTCTGTTAGCGTAAGGCAAATATTTTAATCATTTTTCTTCTAATTTCTCAGTTTTTTTTAAAAAATATTATTTTGAAATCTTAATTTTACAATATTTTCATAGTTTTAGAACATGTGCATTTGATAAATAACATTAAAATATATATATAAGTTATTTTTCAAAAAAAATGTCTCCGAACACAGTCGGATACCTTAATGGTGAAAAACTCCTTTCAATGTGCGTGTCAGTTATGGAGCTAAAAGGGGAACAGGTGAAGAACGAAAAGAATATTCTTCTTGAAGGATAAGAGGAAAATTTCAAAACTTCTATCAGCTTGCTCCGGCAACCAAAAAAGCATATTTTCATTTCAGCTGAAAACTAATAACCCGGGATGACCACGTGACGGGTTACAGTGTTGCCACTCTATATATTTTAGAAGGGGGAGCGAAATTTCTCTACACTTTGGTTATGATATATTAACAGGTGACCTAGGTACATCCTTGGCCAAGGTACAGTACCTTCCACTACTGCTGTAAAAATTAGGTATATAAATTTTTATACAATTTCGAGATCGTCTTAATCATATTAGGAAAGTATTCCTGACACACTAACATTTGAACAAAAAGGTTCTACTCTTCTACGGCTAAAACTGACCCAATTCTGAAACTTTGAATTTAACTATTTCAGACGCTTTTAGATAACATCAATGTTAGCCTCAAGAAAGATCCATCAATAAACGCATGACCTTCGTCTGTGCTGCCGTTGATTGAGCAAAATATCGAAATTCAGGCGTTCATAACTCCGGCAGTTTTGATCGTAGAAGAAAGCAACCTTCTTTAAAAAATTCAATGAATTGATAATATTTTGATAAAGATGAGTTATAGGATTGGGTGTGTGTGTGTAAATATTTAGAGTTCATAAATTATCAGCAATTCATTTATTGACTTAAGCAAAATAAAATATAATTAATTAAGTCATTAAGAAAGTTTTCCCAATTAGAAGTATATGTCTATCTGTAACGGTTTAAAAAGTAGCTGTTGACCACAATTAGATGGAGCATCCTGCTCATAATACGTAATGAATATCTAAAGAGACAAAAAAGTGAGAATATCTAAAAAGACAAAGAATAATAGAAGCAATTCAATTGGTGTGCGCAAGTGCAGCAGCATCCAGGAAAAAACTGCAATAGTACAAAATAAATAAAAATATTAAAAATTTTTACCCTTCCACATTTTTAATTACCTTTTTTAATATTTTTATTTATTCTGCTTATAATACCCTATTTTATAATTTTATATATGTTTTTCTCTTATTATATTAAAAACTAAGACATATTTTCAGGATGCATTGTTTCCGAAGACTGAGCTTCACTCACATGTTTGCGAAATAACTCTACTTGCTTTGTCTTTTTTCCTCACTCTTATTCACTTGCGCATATTCTTTTCGAGAAATGGGGCGAGACCAGCCACAGAATTCCCGGAATTCCGCGCCAAATTCTTCCAATCCCTCCTAATTGCATTTTTGCCAGTAAATAATACAGTTTGAATGAAAATGCCCGGCAATTCTTTCTGATGAAAAAAGGGTCGATCGGGGCCTCTCTACCATTTGAAATAAATAACATTCACCTGATCTCCTGTAAGAGGACGCTGCAGCTACTTTGGACAGAAAAGAAGAAAAAAAGGACCGCATCGAATTTTTGCTCCTTAATACCATCGAAATCTCTCTCGAAGATTAGTTTTATCCATCGGATTGTCTGCAAAACATAACGATGTTGGGTGGGGTGTTTTTGTGGGTGTTTGAGAGACTGTGTTCTGGGAATGTTATTAAAAATAAACAAAGAGAATGAAAATTTCGAAATTTTGATAGAATATATGAACGAAAGGTTCATTTACTTTCATCTTCAGTATAGGGTTGTCCTGGTTAAAAGTATTCAAAAATAATCTATATATAAAAGAGGAAATTATGTGTGTGTTTGTTCGTTTATTGGTTACGATACCCACCTTTGGAACAGTGATGGATTAGCACAAGAGAGAGCTAACGCCACAAAAATTGTTTTAAGATTTGAATTATAATTTTATTTATTTAATTAAATAACGAACATTAAGCTATATAGACCATTTTCGCCAATAACTTCTGAAATACATAGTTCGAAAATTATTTTTACATCACCATATAGAGCAAAAAATTATCTTTTTAATGATACTAATTTAACTGTTGCACGATATTTTCTGCAACTGTAATTAAAGATTCAAACTTCATTTAAACTCAATTTCATTTTAAACTCAAATTGTAACGATTCTTTTATTATTATAAAATCAAATTAAATTTTTAAACAAATCTTTTATTCACTTGTTTTTATCACTGTTAAACGCAAGAAAATATTGCTTTTTTTGTTGGTCAAGGTATACTTCTCACTTCCGCTGTTATTTCGTAGCTTTTAATATGCCTTCAAATACCCAATGACGATAGATTATTTACTGCGCGATGTTTCGTTTAAATTTCACAAATTTCTGAATGATCCTAAACAGTGTGAAACGGCGAAGCGACCGGAGAGTAAGAGAGCGTAGATGTCACAGATGCCAGTTTTAGGGGTGCCACGGAGACAAAACATTACCTCATTTATGCCAGTTTTTAAATCAAAATATGATTTTGGGGCGTAAAAATAATACCAGGTCACGATGGCCATTTGCGCTTGCTAAGCAAATGGCTACAGGGGTGAAAAAAATTATATTCCCTTGGCGCCACTGACCATGTTCACAAAAAGTTAATATGTTTGTGTCGCTTTTTGAAGCCAAATACAATAAAGAGCCGAAATTTGCCACGTCCAGGGCGCCGTTTAAGCAAGTTAAGCCTCTTTTGATGAAAGGGGGAGGGGAGATGAGAAAATAATCATAATATGACCCTCCCTACGGCACAGTCATTATGTAAAGTCATTAAAGGTTAATCGAGTCCCGTTCCTACTGAAGAGAGAGGGCCTAGGGATAAAAAGAAGGAATGATGCTTCCGGTCAGGCACACAAGCACCAAAAAGAAGAGGATGGGGTTCATAAAAAGCATGATATGAATTATTTCTGATGTCTCGGTAGCAATGATGGGGATGGGAAGATGGAATTCCAATGATTGTCAGATTCGTTTGAAGTGGTTCAAAGTACGGATACAAAAAGGAGAGACTAGTTTGCTTGTTATCGAGGGGTCAGAGATACAGAAAAGGGGAAAAGAAAATCAATGAAAGACGTTACAATGAAAAACCGTTTAATAAAGTTTAAAGTGTTATAAGTGCTTAGACTTGAAAACATTTCTACCCCGAGCAATGTCGGATATATACGCTAGTATTTCATAAATACAGATATGTGTCTCATAAATTTATGCTCCCGAATTTTCAGATTAACGCCGATTTCTGACTTTTGTAATCGTGCTCGGCTGAATTCGCCATGCGCAACAAATCTTGGAGAGGGTTCCAATCCATGGAAGAGCAGTCTATTTATTAACGAATAGTTCAGTAATTCTAAGCAGTTACTTTTGGGTACTTGTAGCCGGAACCCTGTATATGAACTAAGGGCGAAACGGGAAATCTGCAAATGATTTATAGCTGCAGGAAAATCTCATCTCGTAATTTAATTATCTAATTAAAGAGTTATCAGAAACAACATCGAGTGAAATTATCACAAGTTATCAACAAATTGGAATGTCCGTGCTCAGTCTCACAGTATCTCTCATCATTAGCAACCTAAGATAAGGTTTTTTTGGGACGAACCATTTACTTTTAAACCACGGTCAGATGAGGATCACGACACCTGAGCTGACGCCCTCCTCTCCAAACTTCCGCACTACACCAGCGGGAGGACGATCGACCCCCGTATATGATTTAGTCTGCAGCACACCCACATACACGGCGGATCTTAAATGACATCGAGTTTTCAATCTGGAACCCTCGGGTGCCAAAGCCCAGGCCTCACCAAAAGGCCTTACTGCAAGTAGCTTTTGTAAAATTGGTTCTGCTCTTTTTTTATTCTCAAAGTATAATGAAGAAAAACAAGTGAATGCAATGTGCATGAACACGGTAGTGGATCTTGCTCAATGTTTCATTCAGATCGATAATTTCAGCAAAAAATTCACACTCCAAGTTTCTTCGAACTAGCTGATTACATTCTTGAATTATTGTTTTCGCATACGCTTGGATAAGTATGATCCAAGAAGGGTTTCTTCTTCAGATTCCTGGTGGTATAGAAAGAGGAATTAATTAAAATTTTGACATAGAACTTTTAAACGTTGGACTACGTTCCTCCCATTGGGGTCTCAGGAAGGAATTTGATTCACACGCCAAAACACTACAAAAAACGTTGTATGGTAGATCCTCTATATATCGGTAACTACGTATGTTAAAAACATAAATAATATCTTATTTTAGAGAAAACGGGTAACAACAAAAGTTACAAAAAATGTGAAAATCGGAATTGTAGTTCAGCGAGTGCTGAGTCGAAAATATGGGCAAAAATACGCATGAATTGGTGACGTCACAGGCATGAGGTGCGGGAGCACAATTGGCTGACGCTCTCGCTTGCCACGTTTCCGCAAAAGAGAGACAAAAGAGTATCGCGAGTAACAAAGAGAATCCGAGAAGCTTCGAGAAACAAAGGAGTATCGCGAGTAACAAAGAGAAACCGAGGTACTTCGAGAAACAAAAGAGAAGTGCGAGTAAAGTAGTCCTACACCTTTAACCTCAGCGGCTGTTTGAAAAAGACAGCCTCCCGTCATTTTTTTTTATCGATATCATTTATTTCTCTGTGTATGCTTCGTACAAAAAACCGTAAATAGAACAGACAATCTGAGAGCTTTTTTTTTTATCAAGCACATTTTGAGGATTCTCAACTCTGACATAAGACTTTTGTTTTCAAAATGAAAAAGTCTTTGAGTGAATTTTTAGATCAGGCTTGCTATCACATTTATTATTGTGAGGTTATTCGATAGATATTCCCGATCTTATCCATTCAATACGAGACACGTTAAAACTGTTTACCCATTTTTTACCATTTTGCTTCAAATGGGGCTGCAATAGGAGCAGCGAAAAAAGAAAATTGGACATCTGTTTCGGAAAAGAACTAGCCCCAGGTCAGTGTTTTTCCTATTAACTGCAAAAGAGTGCCTTCCCTATCTGGAGGCAAAAACAATTCTCCTCACAAAGACAAATTCGAAATAGAAAGATTTGTTTTTGGTTCCATTTCTCTTGATTCCACAACATTTCTAACTTTTCTTTGTTTGTTGTCTGTAAATAACTGCATCAGATATTCTAACTGATGTAAATGGAGTGGAAATAAACAGATGCAATGAATGAGAATGTGACTTATTGTTTTCTTTCGATGCGAACGGCATAGAATGTAATCAAATTATATGTAAATATGGAGCTATTTTATTTTTTCCTAGAGTGTACCGACGAAATCGAATGGCAAACATTGTACCTCACCCTTTTGTTAAATTTTTCCCAATTATTTGCCATACATTTACATTTTTATTTTGAAACTCTCATGCCGAATTTTCTCCATCTAATTTATTGCGTTCTTAAATTATCGGGTGTAAAAACAAATGAAGACCCATAATTCTAAAACGGATTTTATTTTTCTGACTCTGGGTATATCTGGTTCGAGTGCAATTTACAGCAGAGCTGGAATTATTCTCTAAATTCTTGTAGCAGTAATTTTTAGGGAGTTTTTATTATGTCTGTCTAATGAGCTCTGACTATATTAGAGTTTCATTTCTTTATATTTTATGCATGTGCATAACAGAAATAAAAAATAAGCTCTACATGTCCAAACGAAATCAATGATTAAACGATTTTTTGTAGACAACGAGATTTTTTGTAACAATAACGCGATTGCATTTTGTTGCAGGACACTAGTCCAGTCGCTTATTTTTAGAAGACTGTCTATATTTAAAGTAAGTTAGTCTTATATTTAAAGTAACTTAGTTTGTCATATAATAAGTAATTATTTAAAGATTATGAAGACCGATTCTAACGTTTTACTATCTAAATGCTTAAATTATTTTAAAAGAGGTTCATTTGATACAACTCCGTTTCGGCAACGAACAGATAATGCGAAGGTCATAAGAATGTCGCTGATTCTTAAGATTATGTAACTGATGATTAAGATTATGTCGCTGATGATTAAGATATTGTAACGAAATTGTCCTGTGGGTGTACGTGAATGCAGTCCAATAAGCAGGATTCAAAAATAAAGCTCTTTATTTTACAAATATTCCAAGCAAACAAACGTAGCACAAGTATTAACACATCACTAGTAAACATTCACAACAAAGACTACCAATAAAGCTCAACACAGCGCTCAAAGGATTCTTGTTAGCTCACCAGCTTGCTTGCTTGCTGATCAAATTCCAACTGTCTCTTGGCTTGAGAGCTTGCCTTTTATACTTTTCAACAGGAAGTGTCTTCATTACGTAGCAAGTGACGTAATCTCTAGAAAGTTCATGAAACCAGTAGAAATAGATTGAAAGTCCGAGGTCCTTCTAGAAAATTTCCTTTGTTGCCAAAGTCGCCAAAATGGTTGCCAAATTTATCGCCAAGTCGCCAAGTTTGTCGCCAAGATTAGCATCTCAGGGAAACGACTTTATAGCTTTGTAACATTATAAAGAGCAAAAAAATCAAATAAGCAACTGACAGTTAAAAAGTCATAAAACGCCGTGAACTACAAAAAACAAAAGTTTTACAATTTTTCCGTGCCGCGCAAAATACTGTTCCAACCGAAAGACAAAAGTAGACAAACCATTTTATATAAGAAGAAAAAAGAGCATTTTTATTTGAAAGAACTGTTGGAGAAAAAGAATAAAAGACTCCAGCCAAGCAGACGTTGTAAAGGGTCACCTGCAGACATGGATTCAAAAAATGGTATAAGGATACTTTCGTCACATTTCTTGCATAATGTTTTCGACTAATATTTAGCTAATCTTAAGAAATATTGTAATTTAGGAAAGAAGTAAACTTTCAAATCATTATATATTATGAAGACAGAATTGTTCTTAGTGCAAATGTTCATATCTTACTCGCTGAGTTTGTGTTTATTCTTAAACACTCTATAAGCTTAACTGCTGATACCAGCAGAATCATTTCAAGTATTATGTGTTAAAGCTGAATCATCCAAATGAATATATCGCATATATAGGGAAAACATGTTTCACTTTTATATCGATGCAATGGTGACAAGTTGTAAATTACATGAGCGCTTGTAAAATCAACACAAACTCAGCGAGTAAGATATGAACATTTGCACTAAGAACAATTCTGTCTTCATAATATATAATGATTTGAAAGTTTAAGTCTTTCCTAAATTACAATATTTCTTAATATTAGATAATTATTAGATCGACAATCATCTCAATTATTTGAAAGATAAAGGACTTCAGAAGATTTCAGAAGCAGCTGCAGCAACATTATTGCTACACAGTATATAATAAGAAATTTATAACAATCTTCTAACAGTATTTGGAAATAAAGACATATTATTTTTCTAGATTGGTGACTGCTTTAAAGCTACAAGAGTGCTGTTGGGAACACACTTTATTTTCTTTCCTTTGCTGTTCTGAGGTGTTGTTGGAGTCCTTTGAACTGGAACTCAAATGTCCAAACATGTACAACAACAGCAAATTGGCATGCGATAGCCGAAGAGAGATTAAACTAGATCGAAATCCACACAAATTGCGAAGGTTCTGAGAAAATTGGTTTGGAAGCGCGAACACTTCTATCAGGACACACTTAAGTCAACGAAAAGGAATTCAAAGTAATGAATTTTTATTCGTGTTCGAAAGAATGTCACAGTTTCATTTGTAAAAGAATTGACATTGAATTTGTTAACTAAGTTCATCAGCTTCTAGTTTATAAAATTAGCAAACTTTCTAATTTTATAAACAATATCTTCTCTCATATTATATTTATTAAATGTAATGATTGGATCATTCTTGAATGTCTTCAATCGATATCCTTTGAAGAGAAATTCGAGTAAAAATACCTGACTTGCATTAAATCTTCTCGAAATACAATGTATTAAATCCTATAAATTTATTTCATTTCTTGTCCTGTTAATTTAATAAGAGATAATCAATTTATTGACAAATTGTTCCTGAGAAAGAAATTCATCAGGAACATTCCTTTTTTCACGATCACTCTCATTAATTTAAGTGAAACCATTTCCAAACTTCTTTAAATAGAAACGGACTTGCACAGGAATCATGGGGTCTTCGATTTTCATAACCGTAATTCTTCTATACTGTTATTTTTTCCCAGAATGTCTTTTATATACCAATGGAATGAGTACTCTTGATTGAATTTAATAACGTTTCCTCGATGAATATATTCCTAAGCATTACTTAGCGTAAAATAGATATTTTTTCTTTCAAGAGCTGCAATGTAACGGTTGCAGTTTTTTCGAGACACACATAACTCTTTTTATTGGGTGTTTGAATTCTTGAGAATGTGGTCGTTAGTTGTCAAGATACGAAATTAGAATCGAAGTGAGAATTCTCTAATTTATTTTAATATTGCATTTGAATAATCAATAAGAAGTCTAGCACATTTTTATATTGAATAAATTATAAAAATACACATTATTGTATTTTGTTGTTTTCTTACGCATGCGTTTTATCATATTATAAAGAACAAAATGCAATGATATGCGCTATTTTAAAGTATTTTAAAATACGATATTGTACAATAGTTTGACACATTATACAAGATTAATTAATTCACAAGCTTATCAAATAATATCGTTCAAGGTTGTACGATTCTTGGTTGTTAAGTTTAAGGTAGGTACAAATTGGATGAGATTGTTTAAAAAAGACATGAAATATGAAGTTTATAATTATGTAGCAGAAATACATGTTTCCAATGTACGATGTTAACAAGAAATAAGTTTCCCACTTCAGATGGCTCTAGAATGAGTTCTATTGTTCCAAATGAGATAAAATTTGAATTACAGATAATTTAAATGATTCGCTTGACATTTATTAAAGAAAAAATAATAGTACCAAAATTCACCAATAGATGACGCTATAACACAAGTGGTATTTATTTGTATGTATGGAAAATGTGAAACATGATTTGCGTTATAGCGCATGCCCTTTAGCACTATTCTTTGGATAAAAAGAAGGCGTATTCTGCACGAGAATGAGTTACTTCTCTGCACATCATGCCGACGTTGCAAGAAAAATCTCTACTGGTAAAATTGTTGTAACGGAACCAGCAGAACTCCGTTGAAGACGTAAAAGAATTCCGTCGTATGAAGCAGATACGAAGAGGCCCAATGTCTTCATGTACCTTCGCAAGATGATACAAAAATTTGAAACAGCTAGGCAACTTGGCATTCTTCCAGGTAGAGGACGAAAGCAAATCCCGTCTTCTAGCGTCGAAGATGTGGCTACCGCTGTCGTTGAAGCCTGCGGTCAGTCGCCTCATGCTAGTGTGAGTGTGCCAATTGTTTCCCGTGTATTGGATATGCCGTATTCCACTTTACGAAAAATCTTACGGCGGAATTTGAATTTTTATCCTTATAAATCAAGCCTGTGCTCCTATTGCAGGACGGGGACTCAGGGGTTCGTACAACTTTTGCACTTGAGCTCCTTGCTCGAATAGTAGTTGACGTCACTTGGTCATGTGACATTCTGTGGAGTGACGAAGCCCACTTTTGCCTCAATGGGCACGTTAACACTCACAATTGTCGAATTTGGGCAGCAGAAAACCCTCACCTATCTACACTGTAAAAAATTTCATCGCAAAATTACGGGCAGTGACAGGCAGCCCAGGGTCCGTCCACTGCCCGTTAAAATACATTTTGCCCGTAAAACATTCTGACCGTGATTTTATGAATGTGCCCGTAAACCTATGGCCGTAATTTCCTGACCACTGACCGTAAATTTGGAAGTTGACCGTATAAAAGTTCCCGTTACTTCCTGGCCAGTGCCCGTAATTTTGGAAGCTCACCGTATAAAAGTGCCCGTGATT
>BGPR01001540.1:117845-244581 GCA_013235015.1 Araneus ventricosus
TACTGAATTATTGAATATACTGAGAATACTGAATTATTGAATATACTACTGAAATATTGAATTACTATAGAATGCTAATAATCGAAATTATTGCAAAGAAAGAATATAACAGGGTTTCAGAATATAATTTGTAAACTTTTGCTACTGAAATTTGCAAATTTGTCTCATAAAATATTTTAACAAATAAAACATTAGCGAGAAATTAACACATGTGTTAAGCAATTATCTACTGCTGAACAAATTATTTCGCTCCTGTTATGTAATATTTCAATTTTGGCATTTTAATATAAACAACAGAAGTCTAACATCTAATGGTAAACACTAAACAGTCCACTGCACGTTACGTTTGAAATAAGGAAGTACTAAAAATAAAACAACAAACTAAAGAAACAACAAAAAGCTAAAGAATAATGGGGGTACTTATTCTTACCTTCTAATTAATAAATACTTGATCCACATTTTCCTTGAGAAAGTCAGGGTTCTCGCTTCGATTGTCCAAAGAAATAAGGTCATGGCGTCCTTTTCTTAATCTTTTTTTCCCGCTCAACGGTTGGTACGTCATCCCGATTGACCAATGAAAAGCGTCCGTGATAAAAGAACGGGATCTGACCTTAAAAGTGGGAAATATCCTACAACAATATACGGGTTATGCCCGTAAAAAGGGAAAAGTGGCTGGTGACCGTAAAAATTACGGGCAGTGGCCCTGAAATTACGGAAATTTTTGAGAGTGTAGAAACAACCCTTGCATCCTGAGATACTTATAGTATGGAGTGGTTTTACGGATACCTTTAACATTGCACCGCATTTTTTTGAAGAGATAACTGAAAATGGAATCCAAACCTGTTCCGTCACAGGACAACGGCACAGTGTATGCTGAGGGATTTTGTAATCCCATAACTTCAAAAGCGTGTATGTCTTCAAGACATCATTTTTATGCTGGATGACGCACTTCCTCTATTGATCGTCGTGCAAAGCAATTGCTAAGACAGCATTTCACAGATGCACGAGTGATCAGCCGTCATTTTCCAACAGCATGGTCTCGTCGTTCGCCGGATATCACCCCATGCGACTTTTGGTTGTAGGGTTTTCTGGAGGACAATATCTACCGTAAAAGGCCAGCATCTCTGCCAGATCTGAAGGACAGCATTCAACGCCTTGTTCTTGGTATTCCGACAGACGCACGCAAATTTTACCTCATTTGGACCAAGAGAACGCGTTCTAGAGCCCTCTGAAGTGGGGAACTTATTTCTTGCTACCCTTGTTTCTTAATTATAAATTCCTTATTTTAGAATTATAAATTAAGTCTTCATCGGAAGAAAAAAGTGGTTTGCTAATGGATTTATAATTATCACCTGTCTCGGTGCTGTATTTCACAACTTGAAGAATGGACATTTTCGTTTTTATTACATGCCGTACAAAAACTTGAAAACTGGTAAAAATTTCAACCACACCTTTCAAGTTTTGCTAATTGCCTAAAAAATAATTTCTTTTGGGTTAATTTGATCAATGATCGACTTTGAAGGTTCGGTTGAAAGAGAGCGGTCACCGATCATGAGAATTGAATTGAATTGCATTTCGTATTTCTTAATCTTGGTCAGAAGACGCGAATGACTCCTCAACAGTCATATCCCTCTTCACGCTTCTACACTGCAATAGAGGAAAAAGATTCACCACAATGGATTTAACGCCCACCAGGATAGCCTATAGAGAGATATTTTGAGGAACCCAATTCAAAAATATAACAATTTCCTGCCCGAAATTCGATGCATTGCTTACATGCCACAACCCTTGCCAATGAAAAATTCCGGGGGAACCCGCAATCTTACAGTGGATGGATAAAATACAGGTTCCTTCTTTTCATGAAAAGTTATGATACATTATATAGTCTTTTTCATTAAATAAATATTTCAACATAACAGTTATCATTGTTAGTATCTCAATGGACTTTTAACTGACTGCTAGGGGTGGTGGAAAAAATCGTTTTTCTAGTATCAAATACAAATAGGGCTCAAAATTGTATTTTTATTATAATGATTGAAAAAATATTGAAAAATAATTTTTTTAATTTAATTTATAGCATGACTTTTAGTATGACGTTGCAGTGACCTCTTAGATGCAGAGACTTTCGAGTAATTTCCATTGTATAAGTGCCATTTTCAACTGCAACAATAATTCTTATTATTCTCAGTAGCTGTTTTCTCCCCTTTCTTACGTTTCGATATTTCTTGTGTATCGAAATAGCTATCAAGGTAATCTTGGTCGTTTGCTGCTCGTATGTAAACACTTAAAAAGTGGGGGGGGGCCTTTGAGGCGCGACAGGGTTGTTTGCTGGGAACTTTGCTCGGCATAAAATTTCAGGGTCAGAATAACCGCACTAAGCAATTTTAAATGCGATTAAAGATTGCAAATTTAAAAAGCTTGTACTGGTTACCTCATTTATTAGAGTTTGTCGTAAAAGGATAGAACTTCCGATTTTTCACGGAAACTCGAAAATTTCAGTCCTAATGCGCGAACTCAGAACGAAGTGCGTGACTTTTTCAAATGCAATTTTCTGTTATCACGCATTAGAAATGAAGTACATAGACCCTGTTAGAAACCAGAACGCGCGGCCTGTATAATTTTAGAGTGTATATCGATTATAGCGTAAAGTTAAATTTGGGTGTTTTTGTCAATTTTTTCCCAAATTTTAGGCCCCTTGCGCGAGCTGAAGATGAAGCTTATAATTTTTTTCAATATTTATCTGTTAATGAGTATGCAAATACGCGAATTTTTTGCCCTATTAGAATTTGGTGATCGAAAATTCGATATTTTTCGACCCACTCTACTGACCAGTTCTTTAAGTGGTTCAGAATTTATGTACTGAAAGATGTTCAATTAATAACTGTTTTTCGTGTTTCTTTGTATAAACTAATGTCATTATTTTTAACTGCCTAATCTGAGTTTTCACTAAATCATCCAAAAATGAAATTACATAAAATAGTTTTAAATCAAATATCCAAGTGGGCTTTCTTAACCAATAATTTGGATCAATAAATTCTCTGTTATTAGTTCTAGATATATATCTACGTATATCCAGTAGAAAGTTTAAATCATTCTCATTCTTACTGAAAAAAAATATCAGAATGCAGCAAAATGAATTATCTTAATGTATCTTTGCATCGTTTTAATTCGTGCTCCAAAAATACTATAAAATAAATTATTCGAAAACCATTTGATCCTTTTAAAGATAAAAAAATAACCTTTCATCAGAATATAAATGCATTTTAATAATTCTTGCCCACAAAACACCATCCACAAAAGGAAAAAAAGCAAAATTTAGAAATAATCATTTGCATATAGAATGCGGAACAAAAAATATTATTCGCATAAACAACGAGGAACGAAATTTAGAACGGTCGTATTTCGGTCCTTTTGCTCTCTTTAAAACGATCCTAGCAATAAATCTGAATAGAATTAATAGAAAGTACTCGGATCTTTATTTAATGCGTATTTTATTTTGAATCAGACATCCAAAGATCGCGCGTTGTTCAACAAAGATTAGAGCTATTTTATAAAACATGAGGACCCATTTTTTCTGAAAAGAAATTCATTTATTGTCAGCAATTTCAATTTATTTGAAACGGCACTACTATGGATAGTTAGCTGACTTAGCGAATTCTATTTCCTATTGAAAGGAAGAGCAATAAATACTAAAAAGTTTACAGCTTTTTAAATATTACAATATTTTTCAACTTTGCAGTAACATTTACATAAGATTACTTAAATAACGAGTGAGTTAAACGTTTAAGACGTTTAAAAGGAAAAGCAAAAATCTAGGTTCAATATTTTTTCAAGTAAACCGCTTTAAGGAAACTACTTCAGAAGTTTATGGATTAAAATTGCTGAATCAGTTTATGAAACCAATCACAGGGCCAGGACACCGAAGGGAAAAAATGTAAGTTTAAGCGAAAATCTTATAATATAAGGATGTAATAAATCTATTTAATTTACCAAAGAGAACCTATTTATTCCTTACACAATGTGGATATTTTATTTCTGTTCGAATCGTAATTAAAACTAATTTTAACTTTTTACTAGTTTAAAATCTCATTTTGAAGTTACTTGAGGACGATTTTCGGAAATATCACTCACTGTTAACCGCCTGATGCCTAAGACGTCTGATTCCATTGGAATAGTGGGACCTCAAAATACGGGAACGTCCGAGTTCCTCTTTCAAAGATAAAGGAAATTCCCCTCCTCTCCTCAAAAACCACAATGACAGCTGGCACTGTCCGAATTCTAAGAAAACCCTCCTTTACCCCCAACCAATCTGGGCGAGCCACTCTAACGAAGAAAGTGCGCGTAGCTGCTGAGAAATCAATCAAACTTAACGAAAGGGGGTGGAAATTTCGCAGCGATATTCGGACGGCCATCGTCTTTTGCTTGAAGAGACGTTTGGGACGTTCCCGTATCGATAGAGTTAATGAAGTTGATAGACGAAGATGATGACACCTGAAGCCAAACTCCTTTAGCAGAATTCGCCGCTTCCACTTGAAGATGATTAACATTTGGCTACAGATTAACACTCCTTCGGTCACAATCTCCTCACAGAAGGTAAACGATCTCGTAATTTGAATATTGTTGATACCCATTAATTTTAATTTTAGCATTCTTAAATTAACCACTGACCTTCGTGTAGAGATATATAAGAAAAAATCGGGGATATCGTAATAGAAACGTAATGATGCGAAGACACGAGAACCACGTAGGGGTGACTAGGGATACTCGACCCTACTTACTACTCGACCCTTTACTTTTTCTTATATTTCTCGAATATTTGAAATGATCAATTGCATGATAAAAGGATTTGCTTTCAAGAAGGAGAAATGTACTTATGCTAGATTGTCATCTCATTTAATCATAAAATAAATATATTTCCTGAAATCGTTTGTGGTCAAGCATCCCTAAAAAAGGGATGCTTGACACTAAGGGTAGGGATACTTAACCCTATATGCAAAGAGCACTTAAATTCTTTTGATAATTTTTATGCACGCCAAATTCAGATATAAATTAAAACGACTGAATTAAAAAAAGGTCTTTATTATCAAATAATATTAATGAAACTAATATTAAAAATTAAATTATTATAAAACGCAGTTGTAATAAATAAAATCTAGCAAATAAATTAAATTAGTTCAAAATTTAATAAATAGCTAAAATATTAATTTAACCAATTGAAAAAAATTACAGCAATAGAACTGGAAATCTCCCAACATCATTAGCGTGTGGAAGAATTGCCGGTTTTGGATTATTACAAAAAAAATAACGTCAGAACGCAAAAAAAAATCTAAAAAATGTTATACAAAGCAAGAAATTGAGAAGCTAAATAGACTTACTCGGTTCTTCTAATATTTAAAGAAAAATAGAAGCAAAAGAATAAAAAAATATTTTAAGAGAAAATTCAAATCAAGGAAGAAAGACAAACTCAACAGAAATGGCAAAACTCTGAATAAAACCAAACGATGACAGAGAGTTAGAGCAAAAGATTTTTATTAAAATAATAAATAAATAAATCTTTCTTTCCCAGGCGAGGAAAAAATGGATTAATTGAATTTCAATTCTTTTTAAAATTTGTACTAAAATAATTATTTACATTATTTGAAATTAGCATATTGAAATGAAATGTTATTCATTGAATAATTAGTAACAAACTTTTTCCAACTAATTATTCTCTATTTTTGAGTTGCCATATGCCGACAAACTCCACGCTCCAGAAAACTAACCAAAACCCCAAAATGTTCTTCGGTCGCCTACGACATCGAAGCTGCATTAGCCTTTGATAGGGTCAGGTATCCCTAACTTGACTTTTCATAAATAATCTAAGCATTAAACCACTTAGAATTCAGAAGACTTAGAATTGTATATCAAATTAGAGCTAGAAGTACGCTTAAAACTCAGAAATATTTGAATTCATCATATTTTCAATAGTAAATTTCTTATCCGCTAAGGAATAAACAAGTGAAAATTTACTTTGGATCGCCAAAATGTATTTTCCTACACACCATTATGATGGCTTTGCAGATTGGAATGAAAATCCCCTCCAATACATCAAATGACCAAAGCTCAAATAAAAATATCACTCACAAATTACTAATTATCTCACAATCTGAGAAATCTCGTGAGGTGAATATCCCTACTTTCCCCTACTTCTTCACTTTCGGAAAGTGGGGCATTAAAGTCACTTGAACCAAACATATTGGTGTGCTGTTTCTTTCCTTTGACTTAAACAAATTTTGGGGGAAACTATTTTTTACAAGACAAAGCAGTGTTTCTTAATTTTTCACTATCTGCGATCCAATTTTTCATCGCCACCTCCCTCTCATACAATTACAATGTATGCAATAATAATGTATTTTTTGTATTCTGAGCTAAATATAGAAAAAAGATTTTGGAGTGTCTAATTCTAATATTAAGCCTTCCTTCGAATAATTTTTCTCTACAAGACGGGGCCTAGGGAGTAACTAATAATTATTAAACTTGGTTTTAATTTAGTATTGAACAGTTAATTATTAAATACAGTGTGCAGTACTGATAAAATATTTTATTTATAAGCGTATTATATTATTGTGAATGCGTATTTTAATTTTTATTTTGTCAGAAAATGTATTTTGTTCTGATTTCCATTCAATAAATAGCCATAAATATGATTTCCATAAAAAAAATAGCCCTCGTGTTGCTTCAAAACGGTACGTTAATATAACTATCAGTGGCGGACTGGCCAGGTTGCCAGCTTACCCGATGGCAAGTGGGCCCCCTTAACATAAGACAATTCGGGCCCCAAGGATATATGTCGACTAAAGATCTTAAAGACCATATTAGGAAATTCATTGTCTGAGGAGAACTTGGAATTCCTGTACGTTGCTATGAAAAGGAATTTCTAGATGATTTGGATATAGAGTACTTATTAACAGATTTGCACAGTCATCTAGCGAACTAAAATGTTTCCTCAGTTGTCATTAATGAAGTGTACCAAATGTAAATACACTTCTGTACGTTTGTGTTGTTAAACTTTGACAGTTAGAATTATTCTTTTTTAAAAATTTTTAAATTGGTAACTAGTTTGCACTTTATTTTCAGTTTGGTTAAAATATTCTCAATATAACAGTACAGTTCGAAAATTACAGTATGCTATACAACCACCAAAATTATTTAATATTTAATCATAAAATTACATTTATATTTGCTATTTATTACTTTCAATAACACGTGTATACTGTATTTAGTAATATATATATATAATAGAATTTTAGATTAGGAATAGATTATATTAACTTATTGATTTTAATTTATTATATTTGTAATAAATAATATCAAAAAATATATTTGAGATGGTAACGTAGATGTGATAGGGCCCACATTGTCTCATGGCAACCACTCTTTTCAGACCCAGTCCGCCACTGATAACTATACTAAACTAACTCAACCATTCAATAAATTAATCAAGTATTAATAATATTTTCTTATCGATGTGCTCTCGCCTCTGTCCCACAGGTTGAGAATCGTTGTGATAAAGTCATGAAATAACTAAACATAAGAAAGGCGCAGCTCGCGTCCGCGCCGTAGATTTTTCGTGAAAACGGCGGATAAAATCATAAAACAAGTGTTTCGTATTAATATGTAATTTAATTATCAATCTTTTTAATGCAATATTTACACAGAATAGTATAATGGTTACAGAATAGATAAATCACAAGTTTATTGCATGTATCAAGGGTCTATGTTATCTTGCGATTTATCTATTCTGTAACAATTATACAACTCTGTGTAAATATTGTATTAAAGAAATTGATAATTAAATTACATATTAATACGAAACACTTGTTTTATGATTTTATCCCGACGTTTTCAAGAAACATCTACAGCGCGGACCCGAACTGTGCCTTTCTTATGTTTTATCAGGACTAGCTTTTAATGGCGCCATCTGTTGACAGTATATAGAACCTCAATTCGCTTATGAGCAGTAAAACATTATTTACGAAAAACGCTCATATTTCCCGTAATATTAAAATTTTATTACAATGTTTCTTTTATGTATTGTCAGGTTTTATGTAAGTTTCGTACAATTCGAAAGAAAACTCTGCATGTTATAATAAAAAAAAAGCATGCGGAGTTTGAAATTTTTAATTTAATACCGATTTTTACTTATATTCTGATAAATATTTTTACTGTCCACTTAGTAATACTCCTCAGGCTCTTTAAAATGACATCAGAATCTACCTCCTAGCTAAACGCGTTCGCACGTTACACTTATTTATAACCTTACATTAAGATTACATAAAGTTTTTATTCTTAACTCTGCTCACCAGATAACATTTTCATCTCATTTTCTTTATTCTACATGCTTCTTTTCCTATGCGGAAAGAAATTCTCATACATATAAATTTGTTTTCTTTAAAACTTTGCTTTGTGATTCTTTTCATCCTTCCTTTAAAAATTCCACTTCTATAAGCGAAACTTCCGTAACAAGGTAGATAAGAACCTCCATAGATGATTTATGCATGGAGGACTATCTTTTTCGTAAGAACTTATCGAAATATTTTCAAATCTGAATTGTCTTTTCTTACACGAACTTGAATGAACTCCTTACGCTTAAATTAGTTCTTTGTCCTATGCGAAGTATACAAAGAGAAAGTATTATAATCATCAAAAAATTAGAACTCCAAAGTTTGATGAATCTCCACGTTTGAGACCTCCCCGAGTCCGAAAAACACAATTTTGGACAAAAACACAAAACACAAATTTGTCTGTCTGTCTGAGAAAAGGATAACTCGGAAACGGTTAGAGCTAGAGGGGTAAAATTCACTGCGTTATATTTATACTTAATTTGTAGGATTCTAACAAATTTTGGAAAAAAATCCGTCCATGCGAATTCTGTTTCTCTTTCTGACCGTGTTCATGTGAACACGATAAGTCAGAAATTTAAATTGCTGCATGGATAAAATTTGGTGCACAATTTTATCATAAATAATATAGGTCCTTGTAAAATTTTCGACGAAATCCGTAAACGCGTTGATTGTATGCCGGTCTGTATAATCGCATGCTTATGTGTGAACACGATAACTTCTAAACGAAACGACTTTTTTTGATGCCCACACTATTCCGACTTACGGGTGTATTCTGGTACCCCCGGTTGGGTTGGCAGACGTCACTTTTTCCCGTTCTTAAGGTGCGGAAAAAGTGACGTCTGCCAATCCAACCGGGGGTACCAGAATAGACCCCTTACAGAGATTGGGTGTAAAGTCAAAAAGGGACCTGTGGAGAGAGAACCACAGCAGGAGTCATTCAAAAACCAAAGTAAAAAGTTGCAAACATTGCCCGAACAGCGGCATTGGTTGAAATAAAATAAAAGTTGGTATTACAAAGCTCAACCCAACCACTGGCGAGAAAAATGACGCTACAATACATTTACCCACCTAGTGTGGGAAGTGCATACTTACAATATTATTGCATGGCATATTATAAGAGGGTCTCCTTAAAAAATAAGACATATAAATAAAGTGGGAAATTCCTATATGATAAAAACTGTCCGTGCAAGCAGGAGACAATATAACTTAAGACCATTAAAACACATCCTCACAAGGCAAAATTATAAATATACACAGAAATCGTAAAAGGTTTAAAACATTGCACACAATAAAGGACGTCACAAACACACAAACTAAAGCAAGTACACAACAAAAACAAGCACATAGTAAAAAGTCACAGCAATTACAGAGGAATAATAAAAACTTCGAGGCAAAGCTTCATGTATAAAAATCGCGACAACAACAGTGCCAACAAGCAGATCACTATTATCCAGTATAAAACACAAAATTTCCAACTAGACCAAACATGGCATGCCACCCAGTACAAGAACCAAAAGCCACCTCATCACCCATCATCCCGCATGAGGACCGACTCAGACCCAATTCCAGAAATTGACCACTTGTGGAGAGCAGTCATTATCACAAACTTTAAAGGAATCAACCAATGCATCAAAGTAATAAAATACTTGAATATAAGTCAAAATCGTCTAATATGATAAAACATTATACAAGTCATTTGAAGGCAAAAATTAATTAAAGACTAAATTAAGCGACATAATCAAACAAACCGGTCCCGCGGGCCCCCATACCACACCCAACCAACCACGTCCTCGTGCATTTAAACAAGGATAGCGGAGGAATCAAGGGCCCACCCAGAACATGGAACGTATAAATTCTATATAAAATCAGAGTTTAAAGAAAAGAAACAACCTCCAAAGTTCACATTATAAAAGTCTATTCAAATTTATTTGAAATAAAAACACCAATAAATGAAAACACACATAAATTAATAAAAGACCAAAGATACCTATAAAAGTGATAAAAATAAGACCAAAGGGTGCCTACTGGGTCAGTCAATCGCAAATGCTACTGCTTATTTTAAAAGTCTCCCCAAGATTAGTGACAGCCTGCTTATTATTTAAAAGATTCTTGAACCAGGTTTATTAAAATGGAACTGTTCGGTGATTGAGCTCTGGAAAACGTAAAGGTGGGCATCACCTACCAACCCGCAGGCAAAAATGGCAAGTTGAAGATTTTAAATCTGTTCAAATAATTTGGGAGGGGACCGTGACCACTTAAAATGTATATTATAAAACGATTATGGATAAAAAACTTACGGCTCATCTGATCTATACAAGACCTGACCCTAACCCCTGATTTTTAATTGTAGTTGCTCCAATAAAAGTTCCAATCATCGTCTATCTTACTTTTTAACTTACGTTCTAAAAAAGAATAAGGAGCTGGGATTTCCAGATTCTGTCTTGAGGTAGTTGCCAGTTTGGATTGTTGGTCAGCCAATTCGTTTCCTGGGATATCAGCGTGGGCCTTTTCCCAGGAAAGGTCGACCAAGTCTTTAGCATTAAAAATGTTGGCCTTTACCTTGTTAACAAAAGCAGATCTGGTGTCGACTCTCTGTAGTGCCAGTGTTGAAGAGAGTCTGTCAGTATATATGTTGATTTTCCTATTTTCACTGGCAGCCCATCCAGCCGCGAAATCAACCACGGACAGCTTCGCCTTAAAAAGAATTTTGTGATCTTAATTTCAATTTGAAGGTGCTGAAATTTTCGCCTTCTTTGAAAATACATACCGCAAGTCCCGTCCCGCTTTCAATCTTGAACCCGTCGGTGTAAACGCAATGTCTTAGATAAATTAAATTTGGTATGTGGTCTTCTAACCTAATTATTATTATTTACCCAATTTTTATTTCAGTCGGTTGAAAAAATAGAGTTAAAATTGCATATTCGATTTTCTTTATCTTACGCAAGGTCATATTGCCGTAATGCCTTTCCCTTGGCGCACGCCAAGGGAAACTCGTGGGTATGCCCTTCGTCTTATTTTTTCTCTACCTTTGTTAGGGAAGCTTGGTGAGTCTTACTTCTGTTTCACTTATTTTTTCTCCACATGTGTTAGGGAGAATACGAGAAAGTTTAGAGGAGACCACTCCCGCTAGTTTTTAAAGATGATTACAGATTTTTGATAAAATTTTTCTTGCTATTTCTTGAAAATTATCGGTGATTTTATTTAGAACAAATGTTTAACTCCGGCTACAACCTTAAAATCCACTAACAGCCAATATCAGGAACGAAATTGAGAAAAAATATATATCACAACTGAATCGATATATAGAACAGTGACATATTTATGTTTTTCCAAAATGAAGAGAAATTGTTTTTTTCGACTAGTAATTATAGTTTATATTAGAGGATGAAATCAACTTTCGCTGAAATTAAAAAAAGCGATATGGTGGGACCATAAATTAGAATTCTGCTGATGAATTTAGCTGAAATATAATTTATCATAAACAGGTACTTCATTTATTAAGTACTTTTATTAGTATGACCAAAGCATATTCTTTGATTTGTGCATATAAATCTAGGAATTTCGCATGTTATTATCTAAATTTTTTCTTGTTTCCTACGGGATCCCCTGTAGACATCTCGCATTATATTAACCAGCAGAAGAGAACATCTTTTTTAGATGCTGAATATAATTTATCATAAACAGGTACTTCATTTGCTAAGTGCTACTACTAGTAAAACCAAAGCGTATTCTTTGATTTGTGCATATAAATTTGTGAATTTCTCATACTTATTATCTAATTTTTTGTTATTTCCGACGGCATCAGTGGCAGACATCTCGTTTTATATTAGCAAGAAAAATAGAACATCTTCGCTTGATTTATTGCCGATCTAAATATTAGATTGTTAATGAGCAGATCTCGAGATTTGACTCCGTTATCGGAAAATAATTTCCCATAAGAATGCGATTTATTGAAAGAAGATTAAATATAATTATCGAAATATATGATCGTGCGAGATGAAACAAATGTTTAACTAGTGACCATCAATCTGAGATGTAGAAACTTCCCCAACAATTACTCATCGGTCCAGAAATAAGCTTCGAATTGAGGGGAGATAAACGCTCCAAGGAACTCTCGACTCTTATCAGCATCGGCAGACAGGAATTGATTACCCGGACTCTAAATTTTCTCTTGTGCAAAGTCCTGCTTTCCCTGATAATGCTTCTCTGTTAGCACAGGGCTAACCTAATTTATCTAATCCGTACCCTAATAGTAGAATAGTAAATCGATAGCCCGTCAAGTTTGTAGCCTTGTTCCCTCTCGGCTAATAAAACATAACTGGATTGCTGCTGTGATTTGATAAATTGACGTATCAGATCTAAAGTAAATATATTTTTAAGTTAAAATAAAATACAAAATTATTAAATTTTATGGCGGTGTGGTTATTTTAATGTATAGCAAACATTGCAATAGGACATCAAAATCGTAGCACTTTGTGCCGTATGATCAAACTAAGATCAAAGTAATGTAAACGGAATCGTTTCATCGTAATATACATGGGATATGTATATTAACGTATAACTTCGATGTAATTCGATTTCTTGGATTCATGTCCTGTTTTGATGATCCGCTGATTTGATTTAATATAACACAGAATAATTGCGAGACCCACCGTGCAGAATGTGGTAATTGTTGTAAAGTGAAATATAGGAGATTAATAATTCTTCGGTACATTTAAAGTAAAGGTGCCACATTTCAGAATAAAATCAAATGATAAATAACAATGAATAATGAGTTTGAAAGTAAGTTTCTTCAACTCTAATTCCAAATTTTGATCTTCAAAAATCTCATTTTTTATACATCTTGTAGTAAATATTGTAAGAAGCCATTGATTTGGAAAATTTTTCTTCCAGAAACACAGAATAAATCAACCAGCCTTTATAAACTACCAAATATACTATATGTTGATATTTTTCACTGTTTCTCTGGATTCCACAATAAAGGATTTCATAAATCATCCGGAATCTGTTATCATCAGAAGTAAAGTTTTTCCTGTAAAGTTTTATCCAAGCTCGAAGGTTTGGAACAGACTGGCTTCTGAAGAAACATTCTGAATGAATACTTTTTCTATAAATTCTTTAGCTAAACGAAATTTCTTATAATGTAATTCTGCAGTCTTTTATGCCTTTATATCCATTTATCATTGAAACAGGTGGATCAAGTACATATTGCGCTGTTTTTGAACCATGTTACACTTATATATGATGGGCTTTTTCTCCTGCGTAGTGGATGAAAGTACATTAAATGATAATTTGTTTTAAATTCAATTTTAAGGTTTATTGTTGGGCACAAGTAATTGGCTTGAATTTCAAACAAATCTTCACGAAGTCCGTAATCTTCAAGCACTGTTTTTATCATTTGAACTGTAGAACGCAGAAATTCCCATCCCGTCCTATATAGGAGCATAAATAGTTAGTAGTACTTTCATATATCGGTTAGTAAATTTTTTTGTAAGCAAAGTAAATTTTCTTTCATTTTATTTTACAACAATTGCGAAACAACGGGCGTAATTTTCTGAGCTCTTTAAAAACGACCTGTCTCAATGGGTGCAAGTACAAACCTTCAAAAAAAGAGAGTATAAGAACGCATTTTTAGATTATGAGTGGAAATATATTTATATATAGTTTGAATAACACATGTAATTGTTTTCACATTTTGTATTATCTGTGCAAAATGTTGGATATTGTAGTTAAAGCCTGTTAGAAAAATGCTTTCCTTTGTTACCCGTCAGAATATAGGGAGTTTCACAAACTTTAAAGATTAAAGTTTCAAACATTTCCAAGATACTTCAAGAACCTGTTGAATGTTTCATGGAATATATTCGATACTCAACCTGTTTTATGTTTCGCCTTTCAATACAAAATACTAAATTTTGATTTAATTTTAGAACTCTCGAAACTTTCTTTTATATATAGCCTGAATCCCTTTGATATCCTAAATCTATGTCACTTTCATTTACAGAATTTGGAAAATAAGCATCTTTTATATAAAGGAAGTTGTCTAAATGCATCCTATTAATTTGAAATAGAATTATTTTTCTCATTCGACTTTGATGCCCTTTCTATTGATTCACGTGAAATATTAGTACCCTTCTATGAAAAGAATTCTCGCGAAGTCTTAACCATCGGATATAGTTTTCAAAATAGCTCATTTTTTATCTTTTGAATAAAAATTATTTTCAGGCCATATAATTAAGATGAATATCGAAATAAAACAGCTGATGTCCCATAGCAGAATATTTCGAATAGATTTAGTGACAGGTTTCAGGAATTTCAAATACTAACTGAATGTTTTCAATAATTATATCTTGCGTTTCAGAGAGCAAAATCAAAGAAAATATTTAGCTTTTATAGCTACTTGCATTCTTATGGTGGTAAATGTCAAATAGACAAAACAAAACTTGAAAACAGAAAGATAATTAATATTTCTTACTGTTCTTCGGTGTACTTCTAAAGATTTTAGATTATAAAATAAAGGTGAATAATTTGATAAGTAAAATGATAATCTTCACATTTACAGATAAAAACAATTCACTCTGAATAATTATTCAAAGATAAATAATTATTATTGTAATATTTTCAATTACGACAGGGCTAAAGTCATCATTTTTTCAACATGTTGGGAAAATGTTTCTGCGCTAATTCTCTGAATTTGTTCTTATAAAATATATTTTTCTTATCTCTCGCGAACGAAACAGAATTTATTAGCATTTTTACGCTTTTTTCTGCTTATTGGACCAGTTTCATGCTTGTAGATCTTGAATTTTCAAGTCGATATTTCACTGTGTTCTCCTGACATACTAGATTTCTGAAATTTGGTACATTGCATTTTTCAGATGACTTTTCAATAATATTTTGATATTTAGGAAACATATTTATCATTTAATCAATCTTAATTAAAGAGTCATTCCATACAAGAAGCCGATATGCATTACTTGCAAATTTTGAAATGCAGAATTCTTGAAAATAACATTTTTACTAAAAATATGAAGACCAAAGCTAAATGAAAAAGCGTGAATTGTTAGGAACAGCACTGTAAGAAAACTTCAATGGCTATCAAATGAAAGAAATTCCTTAAAAATCGAAAGTTTATTAGAAATATGATTGAAACGATTTTACATTAAGTATTTCTATCAGTGCTTTTTGGATTTCGACTTTACGATTTTGTTTTGACATGCTTATTTTTGATGAAAGAACATTATTTTAAGGATTTTAATTAACCAATAAAAACGTGTTTAACCTTTAAAACCTTTTATTTTTCTAATTTACGATGAATTTTGAAGTACAAATTTCACGACAAATGGGTTTAATTAACGGAATAAGAAGCAGATCGTTGGCAACATGTGTTGCATGCATTTACTTCTTCGTTATCCAAGATGCAAAATATGTCCTAGATTATTAGAAGAAGAATTTCATTACTTTCCAAATGACACCATGACTTTCAATACTTCTTTTAAAAAGTTACTAAAATATTATTCAGAAAATTTAATGTTCCAAAATTTTTAGTAAAAGTTCCTCCCAGGTACAGTTGTCTTTCTTGAAAACTGAGGCCCGGTAACGGAAAGTTAGAAATGTTTCTCTCGGAAAATAATTCTGTTTCCGCAACCTGAGCGTGGAGTTACGTAATAAATATTTAAGGGACCTTTAGCTTCAGATATTTCCTAAAATGATTTCAAAATAAACATCAATCCTGCCGTAGCACAAACCTCACTCTTCCAATTCGAGCCGAGTTTCCTCAGGAAGTCGGAAAGGAATGAGAAAAAAGGAGTGGAATCTTAAATATATAAACATAAGCTCCGGCTTCAAAAATTTTGATACGCGGCCAGTGAAATATGACTCGATAAAACTTTCTTTTCCATTTAAACTCGCAGTTCCGGGAAATAAATCTCGAGTTGGGAACCGAAAAGAGGATGCATTTTTTTTATGTGCATAAGCAAGTAAATATCTCCAATCTCTTTCTCAATACCTCTTTTATTAATGCGCTTTCTCCCAGCCATTCGTCTTCTCGGTTGGACCGTGAATCGAAGGTCCCGACTCGACGGACATTTAAAAATGTCACAAAAAAATAATTTGGGGAATGATGAAAAATATACTTTATGACACCTGAAAAGTTATTTCAAGTTTCTTTTCGGTCTCAGAGCATGTGGAGAAAAATTATTTCGTCCAAAAAATTAATCAGTGTAGTTCGTTCGATTGGAAATTTCTAAAATAATTATTTACGGATTAAACATCTAATCAAAACAGGACCTTGGATTCTAAATTACCAAGCGAAAGTAAGTATGATCAAAGTGAAGCATCTGTATGACTGTTTTCGATTATTTTTCGTTGCATGAAAGCAATTGCTAACTATTCTGCTTCAGAGAAATATGAAAATATCTGTGGAAGAATAATGTGATTAGATATAATTTAAAAAAGCGTTCCGGAATTTTAAAAATAACTTTTATGCTCATTTTAGGAAAACCTCAAAAATGGTAAAATATTATAGCATTTTGGAATTAAATTATGTCCAAGTATATAATTTGAGGACAAGATTAAGAAAATAGTAAAAATTGAGGTGTTGTTGTAAGGTAAGACATTGAGGTATTGTGGGATTTAATTATCTTTAAGATTATCATATCACCAATTAAAAAAGGTTCATTTTTAGAAAGTAAAATGATGAGGACGAGGAGCCCAGTGTCAGTACCAGTGGTCTGAAAATAATAAAAGCGTTGACGACTGAAATATAAACAATCCAGCCGAATAAGCAGAAATTATATCGGATACTACGAAACTGTGCAAAGAAAAATGATTTCTCCGAGCAACAAATGCTTATGTGTAAATCAAGCATATTCGATTCTCAGTATAGGGAGGAAAAACATCTTGCTTTCTGTGAGATAAATTACGCCAAGAATCAACAATAGATTTTATGGAACGAAGCTTTTTGTCAGTTTCGAGTTCCCATTGAGTTTGGTATTCTAGGGTTAACACTACCAAGTCTAAAACCATTAAACCATTTTCATTAATCAGAACAGTTTAAAGAAATAGAATGAATGATATCACAATGATTGTTTTGCCTCTGCTTCTTAGCCCTCTTCAGGGCAGTGGTTGACTGATGGAAGAGTCACTGTTTTGAAATGGGAGGAGAGAAGGTTTGAAACCCTATTCCAATTAAATATCCAAGTAAACGAACCTACTTGCTGAAGCATCCTCCTGCTCTGAGGTCTGGAAAATTTAAGAAGAAAGCACAAGACGATTTATTGCTCTCACGATCGTAACGTCGTTCTAACCTACGAGGTCCTTTCCAAAATAGTTTTTATGTAGCATTAAAAAGAAATGTTAATTTGCGTAAGCTGAATATAGCCCTATCCAAGAAAACCACCTACTTTTAAGGATCCATTTCAAATCGATCCGTTAAACAGACACATGTAAACAACAGTGACAGTTACGTTACCAGATATAAAAAGTATACATTTCTGTTCTGAAGTTAATAAAATTTGATTCCTGTAAAATATTTGCACGATTGATTGTTCTTTAAACATATGTGAAATAGTGGCCAACCGGTATTTCGGAACCTTCTGATTTTTTTAAAATTTTATATACCCTTCAACATTTCAATCTTGAAAAATAAGCGCAAGAACTTGATGCTAACACAGGTAGCACAATATTGATCGATATTATATAATATTATATGATATTGTACAATATTATGCAATATTGTTCAATATCGTAAAATATTGTGCAATATATTTGTGCTATTGGGGAATATAATTTTGAAGCATTTTGAAGAAGTGATGGCGATTTTTGTTCTACCGTCTAGTTAAATGTGCTGGCTTTTATGTGTCTCTTAAAACTAGTAGTGGGTCAAGCACTTTCGCGTTTAGGCAATATCGAAATTTGGATAAGGATTTATCCAAGGTGTCATTCTCTTGATATTTTCTATATTATTACAACTGTCCCAGAGATTGTTGTAGCTTTTCTAATATGAGAAACATTATCACTAAAATATCTGTGAGTACTGAAAAGTTGGCAATGAACAGTCTCGTTTCATTCAGATTAGGCTTGTAGGACAAGTGTGGATTACAGTTCGTCAATTTTATATATTTAATTTTTATGAAAAGCAACGAGTTGAAATTTAAAGGCACTCGCCCTTCATCTAAAATAAGCTAAAAACAAAACATTATCAACTCTAATTTGTTGTAAATGATTGTCAGTATTTTAGAAAGTCCTTTAGAGAATAAAGAATTATCAAACAAAAGATGAACAATTTTTCTTACGTATTCATCAAATGCTAGCATTCTTCACATTCTTTATAATAAATAATTTTTAGACTTTAATATTCATTAAACTTATCAGTAAATACAAATAAAATGTTTGAACCATTTTTTAGGCCTTGTGTTGTGTTCTTCAAAGAAGAGAATTCACATAAATAATGAAAACTTTGTATCTTACTGGTAGTATTTAAGTGAATTGGAATCATTCCATCAAAAACAGAAGATATCTATTTTCAAGAACTAACAAAAACAATGAAATCCTCAATCTGAGCAAAAATGTTGAAGGCGCTAATCATGTCGTTTCTCCATTCCAGAACACATTATGGTTAGTACCGGCATCCGATAATTATGAATGTGCGATGTCACTCTTTTAAGCGGAAAGAAAACTATATGTCTTAAAGGGCAATTATTTTTGAGCAAGATAATCAAGTTCTGGCAAAAATCCAGGATTTCTTAAAAGCTTTTTTGTCTTGCTAGGAGATGAGAAGGATTTCAGTTGAAAAAAATTCTCACGTAAAGAAGATATTTTTTTATTTATGCGCTTACAGCTAATAAGGATTCCAAGGCTAGGCTTCCAGTTTTCCAGAATTAGTCCAAAACAAACCCAAAAATTAAATTTTTCGTCAGAGAACTTGGGTAGAAAATTAATGAACTTATTTTAAAAAATAATAATTCATTTTCCCTCTTTAATGGAGTTTAAATAAATATCAAAATACAGTTCTCCCACAAATATACTTTTTGCGAAAGTTTATGTTGAGAGCTCTGTATTATACTTAATGTTTATCCGTTTTTTAATATTAAATTTCTGTGAACATGCAGCCCTGATTTTCCCTGGGAGCACGCGCGCTACGAAGGGTAACGCGAAGACGCCCAAAAGAGTGTGAAACACCCAAATTCGCTATTTCGATATTTAAGCAAAAATAGCACCAATTGTATGCTCTGTTCCAAATGATTCCTGCAAACAGTTCCAGTTATAAAAGAACGAATTTTTAGACGAAAAATTTAGTAAATATTGCATTTTATTATTCAGCGCGCTGCGAACACATTAGAAAAGTAGATTTCTGACATACATGTTTTCAACATTTTTTATAGGAAAGAATCATCAATATAATAATTGTTATACAATTTGGAAAGGAAAATACTGCTTCTAATTTTCTTGGGCACACAGGAAACCAGTTTTTTAGAAATCCAAATCAAAATTCAGAGAGGATTTATCTTTAGATTTAATAAATATAGGGCGTAATGCACCTTAACTTTTCAGAACAGTTTCTACAATTTTAATAATATTTTTTTTCTCCAACACTTTTAGTGAGAGCGGATAAGACATGTACCAGCTGACTACAGTTACATTACGTCCAGTATAATTTCACTTTTGCATCAATCTCTTCACATTTTCAATTACACTATTATCCTGTTTAAAGGTCTTGTACCCGGAAAAATTTCCATTTTAGAAATATAGAATGTTCTTGAAAACACTTTCTTCCTCACAAGAACTTAAATAGCGAGAGAACAGCATTTTTATGTCCCTCACACGATCGCTCAATTGAGCAACGAAAGCTGACGCGAGAAAGCACAAGTGTGCGTTTCACAGCCCTTATGGGGAATTCCAATAAAAAAATAGAAGAATCTTTCTTGAAACACGTTCCGTCTGTCGAATGTGACTTTAAAGGTAGATAGCATGGATTTGGCTCCTTTCAAATAAAGGGCAGTCAATATTTTTTACATTTTACGTGACGTGGGGTGTCGGACACCCCCTTGCGCGTCCTCGCGGGTTAATGATATTTTGAAATTTGCCTTTAATTTTTGTCGTATCTAAAGTTAAGATTTACTTTAGATACTTGTGCGTCTTTATTGCAGTCCTTAAAGTTTTAATCATATTTTTCAAGGAGAATAATTTACACAAGTCTCTGCTTTTTTCAGTATTCTTCGCTAAATTACAATTAACTGTCTGCTTTCATCAGTTCTATAAAAATTGCAATGGAATGCCTGATCATTGCCAACATGACTCACCTTTTTAATGGTGCCAAATACTGAATCCATTTAAACGATCACCATCTAAAAAAATAAAGTCTGTATAGAAGCATCGTTTTCATTGGTTTCAAGGAACATTTATGTTAGATAAGAAGACAATCGAACCACGCCTTTGGTGATGAATGCGTAACAAACCAATTGACGGACACAAGGACGAAATGCTGAACGGTCAAGATGAAACAGAACTTTGCTTTGCTCGGTGAATTATGACTTTTAAAAATTCTTAACTTAGCTTCTCAGAAAGTAGTGTTTTAGCTTGTTCCTAACACGAAACATATACTTGTAAGACAGTAAGCTGATTAACGTAACTAAAAATTGTCATTATGTTTTTTTAGATATCCCCCAAGTAATCATGGAGTGGATGCATGCAATAGTGTAGATCGATTTATATTCCAAACTAAATTTCTAAAAAAATATAATTTTTCAACTAATAGGTGCATTAAAGTTTATCTTGATGGTGCCGTTACAGTATCACTGTACAACAGAGCTCCAGTTATCGGAGGTAAACCGGGGACGGTAACTTCCAGAATTTGAGCGATAGGCTAAAACTCAGAAAATTTAGTGAAAGAATACGGAGGAAAAACGTAATTCATGAAATTAAATTTAACAACCATATGATGCAGAGAAATGTAAATATTTTAAGATATTCATAAAAAATTTAACCATAAATTAGACAATGGATTAATATTAATTACTTACAGGGTGATTCAAGAAGGAGGAGCAGATTTAAAATATTTATTTCTAATGAAGGACGATAGAAAGAGACACATACGATACATGAGTGGATAGAGGAAAGTTCGCGCGCGACACTGCTTGTTTCCACAAATTCAACAAGATCGGGATCATTTTATCTTCAGGCAAGGCGGTGCTCCACCTCATTTCCACCAGGAGACACAGCGATATCTGTATGAGGCCATTTCCGTTCCCTGCGATTTTCATCTGTTTTGGTGCATAGAAGACAGCGTGTTTGTTCCTGCCACGCCTGCCACTCTTCAAGATCGAATTGTTACAGCAGTGAGTTCAATAACCAGTCCCTTCGTTGAAGATAAGTTTGTCGCATAAATATGGAGGTCTTGTTTAATGCGCGAAATAAAACTTTGAACTTCCCTCTATCCAATGATGTATCGTTATCTATTGACGTCCATTAGAAATAAATATTTTAAATCTGCTCCTCCTTTTTGAAACACCCTGTTTATGCATATATATTAATGCTACACATGGAGAATACAGTATGTATGCACCTTATTTTAGATGAAACATATCGAAAATTTTAGTTTAGTTATATTAACGTCTCGTTTTGAAGCAACGCGTGGGCCATTTAGAGACGGACTTCATAATTTTGAACCACGGCCAGATGACTAAAGTGACGCTTAAACAGGCACCCCCTCTCCAAAGGACCTTGTCTCCCTACGAATGATTTAACGCGCGACAGGCCAAAATATACGGCTTATTTTCAGTCGAATCGGCTTTCGAACCTGGAACCCTCCTGCCATGTCCTTATCACTTAGGCTACCACGGCCTCGAATCCTAACAAAAAGTGTGAGCTACTTAGAAGAATTAACTCGTTTCCATACGGTAAGGCGACTAACTGCTCTTTCACTATTACTTTTAGCATTATTCCTGTGCCGCGGTGGCCTAGCGGTAATGTTTCGGCTTCAGGGCCGGAAAGTTCGCAGGCTCGAAACCCGATTCCACTGAAGATCCGCCGTGTATGCAGGCCTGTCGCACGTCAAATTATACGTAGCAGGCCAAACGTGTTACCATTGATTTGGAGCGGAGGTGTTGTGACGGGATGCCAGCTTAGATGTCGTCCTCGCCATCTGACCACTGCTCAAGATGACAAGGTCCGTCCCTAAAGAGACCTGGTGTTGCCTCAAAATGGAACGTTATTATAATTAAACTAAAAATTCCCCTTTTAAAATTTTTAGATTGTTTTTCTTTATTCCCAATATCTATTCGTATATTAATCTTCTGATAATTGTAGTTCTACTGTACTAATAGAATTTTGATCCCCTGCCTGAACTAATATGTGTCTCTGTTGTCCATCCAACAACTAGTTTTACTCGTCTGATGCTTACTACTCTATTTGTAGTGGTCAGGTTAAAGGCATATGGAAGAACAGAAGAGCGGTGATTCAAGGGCAATGGCAAGGAAGCAGGAAGAACAGATATAATTTTCATTTCAATAAAATTGAAAATATTTTCATGTATCTTTGCTTGGATGCCGATTTGAAAAGATAGTTTCTAGATTCCATTAATCCGTAATAGAATAAATCTCTACTACTACAATAAAGGACAATGTGTGTGTGTGTTCGAGCTCTACAGGGCAGATCGCTGGACTTAGAGCTACGAAATTTGGCACAAATTTTCTTTGGAGGGCGGGAATGTGCACCTTGGAGCTGCTTTTTGAAAGTTTAATTAGAATTTTAATTAATTAAAAAATAATCGAGATTTTGGTATTTTTCCTGAATACCTTCCGAAAATATTACAGCACAGAAATTATTTTTACGTCATCTGAAAGTGCAAAAAACTACCTTCTCAGTGATATCAATTAAGTTGCCTTACAATGTTTTCTCGAATTTTAATAACCTTTTAAAAAGATTTTTGGCATAATTTACAAGACTTTTCATTGTTCCAACGCAATTCAAACCGTTTTCATTGTTTAAACAAATATTTATTTGCATGTTTGTCTTTCATCGTTGAATGCTAAGGTAATAGCTTAATGTTTAAAGATATATTTTAATCAGCTGGACTTTATGTCCAGCTAACACGCTGCTGGATGTAAAATGTTCCACGCTATTTTAAAGTTAAAAAATCAAATGCATATTTTGCAAGAGGAATAAGATAGTGAAGTTGATGCCGACAACGGGCAGTTGTATGCTACATGACACAGACAGTTACTCGACTCCATCAGGGACGTTCAAGCAGACAACGAAAAGAATAGGTGCAAGTCTATTGAAAGAACAAGTGTTAAATATCTATCAAATTAAAAATTACTTTGTTAAGGGAACCATGAATATCAACCTATATATAAGAGATTCAGTTGAAATTGTATTCCCGGCAAACAAGCTGGTCGCCGAAGGCGGCTAGAAGACAATACAATAACTAGATAATATTTAGCGAGTTGTGCTATATTTTTGAAAATCCTTTATTGCATTTATGATTCGTCAGTATATAATTTCGGAATGAAATCAAATAACTCGCTCCTCTTTCAGCGAAATAGGAACCTTTGCAAAATGCGCTTATTTATTACACATTTTTCCTTGGATAGTTTTGTCAGAACATGCATGCTAGAATGTTTCAATCTGACTGATTTTGTCACTACCATAAATAACTTCAATTCTAGCATTGCAATTTTTCATATATAGAGCGATAAATACTACTTTAAAACCCTCTGAGAGGTTTGCTATTTTGATATACTAACTTTAAAGTCTTAAAAATGTGTTTTCAAAGTGAATAATTGGATCTCTTTAGTGTTTGATCAAATCTCTAAAATTCTAAGAACATTTTATCCATGTTAGTTTAATGAATTATACACATGAACATGAATTATCTGCTTTTGAACTCAGTATGAGAAACGGAAAAATACGTGCAAAACGCTTAGAGGGTTAAAGTAAATAAGCTTCTCAAGTGACGTTTAGTTGTTTATCCTTTCAAGATATTTAAGAAAATTGCCCTTACGTAGTTATAAGAGTATCTTTAAATTAGCAAATCAAGTATACTTAATTGATTACAAAGAGGAATAAAACAATAATGCATATGCATTCCGTAATAATTAAATTAAACAGATCTGATTTGAATCTAGATTTCTAATTGTTTTTTTTTTAATTGTAAAACCTGCACAAGAGCAATCCAATCTCTTCCACAGTTTTTACGATTCTTTTCGATCTTAAATAAACTTTACGAAGTCGATAAATTTTCGAAAATAGCTCAGTTTCAAATGATTTTAAATTTCTGACAATGGCTGCATTGTTTGAATACATGATTGATCATGTTTTTTCTTAAGATTCGCAATTTATTTTTAATAAAAAAAAATTATCTTTTGATGTCTCATGCTAAGCGAAATAGGCATGGATTAAAGATCCCTGGAGATTCTTTTAATGTTATTCAGATTTATGGCCGAAATCGTTTTCAGGGGATCAAAGAACAAAAATATGACAATCCTAAATCCATTGATCCTCGTTGTTTATGCTGATAATATTTTTTGGTTCCGAAATTTATAAGCGAATGATTATTTTTCAATTTTGTTTCCCCTTTCGTGAATGGGGTTTTATTCTCAAGAATTATAGAAGCGCATTTATTTCCTGGTGAAAGGATTTTAGTCTCTTCGATATCTTCTGTTATTTTCTGTTTCGTGAAATGAAATTCTTTACGCTCACCTGCTTATATTCTAGAGCTTTGAAAGTTTGCAAAAGTAATGTATTCTCGATGACGATGCACAACTTCAATATTTTCAGAACTCATCCATCATTCAATCGACTAACTTAATTGAATTTTGATTTGGTACAAGTTCTGCCCTCTGGGATCGAATTTAAGAAAAAAATAGATTAAAAGATTTTATACAAATTAATTAAAAATTAAAGACTAAAATGTAAAGAGTAATTAAAATTTACAAAAACTTTCCTTTTAGCATTCTAATGAAAGACTATTTTTAAAAGCTTTTCTTATATTTATTAATAATAAATGCCCATATTTTCTTAATTCAAAGAGCTCCAGTGTATTATGAGTTGTATTAATTAAATAGACTTACTTATGTTTAAAACCACTCCGAATGGTATTTTGTTTAGTAAATGTCTATAATTCAAAATCAGCTAAAATAAACACTTGGGAGGTATCTATTAAAAGAAATGGGGTTAAATACGCTTTGATATGCTTAGCCACGTTCTCAATATCACCGGTGAACATTATCAGCAAACTGGTCAACATTACAAGCACTTCCGATTTCTGAATATATTCTAAAAGAATATAAAATACTCTGAATTCTGAACAATTTGGAACATAATTATTTAGGATGAGTTCAGTTTAGTTGAATTGACGTCCCGTTTTGAAGCAAAAAGAGGGCTATTTTGGGACGAACCTCGTCATTTTGAACTGCGGGCAGATGACGAGGACGACACCTGAATTGACTCCCCCTTTGCCAAACCAGAGGGAGGACGTTTGGGCCCCTGCAAATGATTTAAAACTCAAGAGGCTCAATACACTGCGGATCTTCAGTGGAATCGGGTTTCGAACCTAGAAGCCTACGGCCTCGAAACCGCGACCTTATCCCTAGGTCACAGAAACCTAGAATCTTTATGAATTTTATATTCAAAGTTGGGATCTATTATATAAAAGCTCCTTATTTACCCAACAAAACTTAAAGTATTCATGTATTCTAAAGTGGCAGTTTGGCAATTAATTAGATAATAAGGTAACATCCACCGACTGGCTGTGAATTAAGAGTCAGGTTGAACAAATATTTTTATTGGTTAAGCACCTCTGGTATCGGAAGACGTGGTCAAAACTGTTTCTGCTGTTTCTCTCTTTAAATAGCACAGTATAAAGAATAAATGCTAAAACTCTAGGTTGTTAATCATGCAGCAGTGAGACATACATTATTTATTGGTTAGCTAGGCATCATTTCGCTATGAGATTAAAGCTTAATTGCTAGTCCATGAGCAGGAATTTGTTAATATAAATGATGATACTTTCATCAGCTACATGATCATGAAATTTATGTAATTTTTAAAAATATTTATCTAAATTAAAGTTTTATTGTTACTCATTCCACAAGCAACTTGAGGTAAACGACAGGGACTTCTTTTAATTTCATTTTGAATAAATAAGCGTATAATATTATATTGTAAAATTGAGCCACAAAAACACATTGAATAATATCGTAAAAGTGTCTGGGATATCTTTTGCAAAAATCGCTTTTTCTATTTGAACCAATTTGGGGCCGTTCAAATATTACGTAAGCACCCAAGGGGGGGAGGGGGTTTGCGATTTCCCTATTCTTCCCCCCCCCCGCGCCCCCGCCGTATGAGTGATGCTTACGTAAGAATTTAAAATCACTTTATTTCCGAAAATCTCTTGTAACTTGCACATATAATTTAATTTTAAAAAATTAAATTTGTAAAAAAAGTTAAATTTGGCAAAAGAAAATTAAACTTGATTTTTGTAAGCTTAAACTTGAAATTGTAAGTAAATTAAACTTACATTTTTTTGCCATTTTAAGCCGAGTTAGAGTTTTTTATTTGAATTAAGTCCTAATTTTTTTTTTTTAAATTAGATTATTACTGTTATACGTTTTGTAAAAAAAAAGAACGGGAGGGAGGGTTGCAGTATGCTTACGTAATTATAAGAGGGGGGTTTGCGATTTGCTTATTTTTGCTAACAAGGGGGGGGGACAAAAAACACCAAAAACATGCTTACGTAATATTTGAACGGCCCCTTTTATGTTTCACAGAAACTTGTATGTTTTCATCTCTGAGACATTCTCTTTCTTTTAATTTTACTTACAGGGACAACAGTATAACTAATAAATAAATTTGTGCAAAATATTTAAAATTCTATATCCAAGATTTTTATATAAGGTGCGTTCGAAAAGTTCGGTGAATGGTCCCATAGTTGAATAACCGCGCTGTTTCGGATGCTGTCCTCACGCAGACGCATTGAGAGACATGGCAACTAGTGCCCCCTAGCGTCCAAATCACTATAGGAAAGCGGAAGTGCTCACTACGACCAATTTAAAGAGTCAGTGTGAGAAGGGGCGTCACTGCGAAATGGAGCAACGCGTGAACATCTTTGCTTCAAATTAGGCACAATGGCGACGGAGACACACGAAATGTTAGTGAAAGTGTACGGTGTGGACGAAGTTAGTAAAAAGTGTATTTTTGAGTGGTTTAAAAGCTTTAGAGACGGAAAGGAAGATGTCAAAGGTGAGACGCGTTCCGATCGACCACCAACAAGCACAACTCCAGACAACATCGAACGAGTGCGACGGATGCTTGCGGATGATCGACGGTTGTCTTTGAGAATGATAACAGAAGAATTGAAGATAAGCCTAGACAGTGTGAGCAACATTATTCACGAACATTTGCAAAAGCGTAAGATTTGTGCCCGGTTGGTACCGCACAAGCTGTCAGACGAGCAAAAGCAACACCGGATGGAAACCTCTGGAGATTTCATCGACGCGTGTGACCGAAATCCGCAGTTCTTGGAAACAATCGTTAAAGGGGATGAGTCGTGGTGCTATCAGCACGATCCGGAGACCAAGCGACAGTCCATGGAATGGTGTTCATCGTTGTCGCCCCCTCCCAAAAAATGTCGTCTGACCAAATACAGGATTAAGACGCTGTTGATCGCCTTTTTCGACAGTAAGGGCTTGATCGATCATGAATTTGTACCCGCGGGTACAACCCTACGAGGGAGTTTTGAAATGGCTGCTGCAACGCATCCGGCGGGTTCTGCCCCAGATGTACCAGAGTGGTCAGTGGAAACTGCTCCACGACAACGCCCGTCCGCACACTGCCATCCGCGTGAGGCAGTTCCTCGCAACACGCAAGGTGACAGTTCTTGAACACCCTCCATATTCTCCAGATCTGGCACCTGCAGACTTCTTGTTTCCCCGCCTCAAAGGAGTTCTGAAAGGTCTACGCTTTTCCGACATTGCGCAGATCCAGCAACGTGTGACAACGGTGCTTCGAGCGATACCGAAATAAGCATTTGCTGACAGTTTTCAGCAGTTGTACAGTCGATGTCAAAAGTGTATTGTAGCTAATGGTGATTACTTTGAATGCCAGTAAAGGTATTTTGTTTGTATACATTGTTTCCTTTATTTTATGAGACCATTCACCGAACTTTTCGAAAGCACCTTGTAAGATTATCTGTTAAGGAAATAGTTCTGATGCAACTATTTCCGTATGAAGTTGCTAAAACCTCTCTAAAATCGGAGCATCAAGGTATTTAAAGATACACAATTTCTTACCCATGCATTTTCATCTTTTTTTATTTTTTTTATTTCTCTCCTCATTTATTTTTTGCTTGCAATTCAAATTTCGAATGCAAAAATCAAAGACATTTTACAAAAAGAGTAAAGGCAGAATTCTTTGTATGATTATTTTCCCTCTGATTCTAATTCCTTACTGGAAATAAACGAACTCACACTCAAGAATTCAAATATCGAAGAAAACTAAGTATCTGCATCCGGAGAAATTTGTTACTGAAACATTAATGAGAATGAAAAATAAGAATATCAGATTTTCACTAATTAATGCGTTGGATAGCATTCTTGAAATAATTCAGCAGTTCGTTTTCGTTTGGCATTTCTGATTAAATCCCATTAAGACTGCATATTCTGCCCTTATAAAACCAAATAAAAGGAACTCCAGATGTAAAAAACATCAGTGCAGAAGAATTATGGTGATAAAAAGCAAAGCGATTATTTCTGCGGAAGTCAGTTTCTATTAAAGAAACGTAAAAAAGGTTTTAGCTAAATGAATCGGAATGATTGTGAACAAAGCGAATCCTCTAGAAGCATTTCTTATTCGTGAACAATACGTCATCAAATTAATTAACTCCTTCTCATTTAATTAAATGATCTAGAAATAGAGTCATAGAATTTAAATATATTGTATTGAGAAATGGTGGAATTAAATTACAGGATTTTCATTCGAATTTCTACGTAAAGAATATTGATTGAAGTTCTACACAGTATTGGAAATCGATAATGATTCAATCTTTCACAATGATAATTGTATAAAAGAAGTAGGGTAGTAATCTTGTTGTTTAATTGAATAGGTATTTGAAGAACTTACTAAAATTTATTTCTAATGCTTTATACACGTTTATTTAACTTGTCTCTTTCGCGTTTGCAAAAATGAAATTTTTAATAAAGGTTTCTCTCACTTTCTGATGAATTAGAGTTTAGAAATTTTGGACACTTATGTATTCTCGATGACAACATGGATCTTTAATATTTTCAGGACTTAAGTATAAATACATTTATTAACTTGATTAAATTTTTGTTCCCTACTATTAGCGCCATTTAATAAAGAATTTGAGAAAAAAATTGATTTCAAGAATGCATATTTGTAGCAATTAATTATGAATTAAGAAATAAAAAGTATAAAATATTTAAAATTTAAGAATTTCCACTTTTTAGCATAATAATAGAAGTATGTTTATAAGAAATGTTCTATTAATATTTTTAACTTTTTTCAACAGAGGTGTGAAATTTAGTTGAATTAGCTTGAAATTGCTGTTAATTTGAATTTGCTTTAATTCTTTAAAAGTGTGTCTTGGAAGTGTTTGGATCGTTGGTTTGTGGGTTTCGCACCCTTCAGAGAATTTCGCAATCCATGTTGGTCACGTGCATATATCCTATCAGAAAGCAAATATCCTTTATTTGCCACATTGGAGCTCTTCGAGTTGTGAAGTTACAGCTCAGATGTTGTCCTCCTTGCCTATAGAGGTAAAAAAAACAAAGTAATAGCAGTATAAATAAATAGTAGTATAAATAAAAAACAGTATAATAATAATATAAAATGAAACAATAGCATGCTCCATGTCTCTGAAGCACTCCCGTTGGTTTTAAACAGAGTTTTTTCTAGCAAATGAATTTGTAGTTACTTTCATATAGATTTAATAGCTTAATACGAGGTATGAGCAACAAATTCTGAGATTTCACAAAGTCCCTTATCTTTATAAATAATGTAGATGATTGATATCGCTTAAATTTAAACATTCAATAAATTAAATTGTTTAATCCAGCACATTTTTTATAAAACAAGTCTTAAAGATGATTCATCGGGTTGAATGCGTCACGATGAAGTGAAATGGCGAATCTTCCAATAGATCCAATAATGGTGACAGATTGAAAATTGCATAAATGCTTTCAAACCTAACACAAAAGAGGAATTATAATTTTTACATAAGCATTAGATGTAGTTATTTGATATTTTTTGATATTTTTTTTTTCGAAATGATATTTATACTTTGAAAAACGATATGTTTTTTTGATAGATCAATTATCTATCAACGTTACTTGAGAAAAGGGATGGAAATATATTATCTACGTTTTTACAATGGCGCATTATCAATGAATTACACAACTCAACTGGTTTAAAAAAAACTTGAAAAATATTTTAATTATTAGTGTATAACAATAATTCTGAATTTTTCAACTAAATAGAAGGTATATGTTTGTTTTTAAAATGAAAGATTTATCAAAATATTTTTTGTCCGAAGCTACATTACTATACATGTGTCAGGCGACATCCAGATTCTATGAAGGAAGAAGTCTTGTCGTTTTGAAGCAATGCCCTTCTTTGCAGATTCTTGATAATCTCATCGGAACTGCACCTTTGTCCTGTCAAGTTGATCTGAATGAATTCAAACACGGTACGTCACAAATTTTCTTGCAGAACCCTCCCTGACCAATGCCATACGGATAACAGGACAGGCTGTTGTGAAGCAATTGCCCAGTACTAGGACACCCAAGGACTCACGGGTAACTAAAAGGACAAACGGTACAAGGCACATCAAGTACAACAATCAAATATCAAATATTACTTAAACTACCAATTTAACAAAAATTTAAATTGAATTAGACCTAAACTAATATAAAATATTTAACAAAATGACCATCACAAAAGAAATTAACGAATAAATTGAAGTACATACTACATATCTCTTACTAAAATATAATTTTAAAAACTAACGAAGTAATACTAAGTATAACTGTCTAAGCAAAGAAATTAGCACGAATAAATTAAGAGATAAATATTCGAAAGGTATAACATTTTTCAGCCTCCACTAAAGAATTTTAAACTGAAGAGCAAGAAAATAAAAACGAATACATGATCAAAAAAGTAATAAAATAAGTATAAATAATAAATATGTCTCTTTAAGAAAGGTCTAAACACGCAACTAAGCAAACCAAATATATAAGCAATGCAGTAATGATAAAAGTAAGTTAAAAAGATATAAAAGAGAATGCAATTGGAGAAAAGAGAAAAATTCTTTCAGAGAAGAACCAGAATGAAACCAATCAAAAGGTAATCTGCAAGAAAAGTATCTAGTGAATATAACTAATAGAGAAACATAATCCAGCAAAATCTTCCAGAATTTTCTTCAATGTTCCAGAGCAATGTGGCTGTGAAATAACTCTGTAGCGTCTTTCGACATATTCTATCTATCCTATTAAAATTCGAAGGTAAACAAACGTATGTATGTATGTATGTATGTCCTTCAATCTTCTCACGAACCGCCGAACGGAGAAGCGCGCGGAAAGTACCAAAAGATGGGGAATAATTCAAGGAATCCATTTAAATATCGAAATTTTAATTAGTGAAAAAGATATTAATTAAAAACTAGTTTACAACAATACTTTTCATTGTTTCGGATACTTATAACAATACTCTTCATTGTTACAGCGCAATTCAAAATTTATTTTATTGTTGAAGTCGTTTACTTTAAAGAACATTGTTACAACAACAATAAAAAAGTGACGCTGACAGAAATAAAAAAAAAATGTATTGTTGCAATATGGAAACCTGAACAATGCAACAAGTCAATGTGGATAGAGTTTTGTGTGGGTTTTGGTAATTGATATAAAGAAACAGGGAAAATTAAATCTCTCATATAGGGTTTTTACTAAAACTATTGTTTTCTATGAGGTTTCACTTTTAGATTCCATGTACTCAGTGCATCTTGCTTCATGTGCATATAAACTGGAGGCGGGCATATGAAAAAAATACGGATTCCGATCAACGCTGGGTTATCTCATTCCTTCCGTACTAAAGTCAGACAAAAAATAATTCCGGAATCGTAATTTACAAAATAAAGATTATTTTTGCAATTTTTTAAAAGTGTATTTTGAAGCCTTTACGAGGACGGAATGATTGAACCGCTCTTTTCTCGTTATTTATTTAGGAGAGAATGTTGGGCATGTGTCACATGACCTCACTTTTTCTCTCTGTCAAGGAATGACGCATTATTCGAGATAGCCCGTGCAACGCCGGGTCACGTAGCTAGTCTATCCTATTAAAATTCGAAGGTAAACAAGTGTATGTATGTATGTATGTATGTATGTCCTTCTATCTTCTCACGAATCGCTGAACGGAGAACCGCTCCGAAAGTACCAAAAGATAGAGAATAATCCAAGGAATCTATTTTGACCATTTAAATTCCGAAATTTTAATTAGTAAAAAAGATATTAATTAAAAAGTAATTTGCAACAATACTTTTCATTGTTGCAGCGCAATTCAAACCGTTTTCATTGTATAAACAAATATTTAATTGCTTGTTTCTGTTTCATCGTTGAAAACTTCAACAATAGAATACGGATCCCTCAACAATGCAACATGGATGACGTTGTTTGCGGGTTTTGGTAATTTATACAAAGAAACAGAGGAAATTAAATCGCTCAAATAGGGTGTTTTATTAAATATGTTTGTTTTCCTTGAGATTTAACTTTGAGATTTTATGCATGTAGTGCATCTTGCTTCATGTGTTTATAAACCGGGCGAGGGAATATGAAAAAATATGTATTCCCATTAATGCTGGTTTATCTAAGCGTTTGTGTTACATGACATCACTTCTTCTCTCTGCCGGGGAATGACGCATTATTCGAGATGGCCCGTGTAACGCCGGGCCATGCAGCTAGTATATTTTTATTAGAATACTGAAATTCTATTCCAATAGTGTTGACAAGTATTTTCATCTAGAAATGTTTCCAATTCTTTGAATTAAATTTATTTCGTGGATTTTATATTTCTCGTAATGTGTATTAGAATCAATATTTTTGAACAACCGTAACCATAACCCGCAGGTTGCTTAGGTGCAGCATTTCCACGGTAAATATGAAACAGCATCGAGCGATATGAATGGTTAAATAATTACTATTATTTATACTATAAATGGTTGAAATATATTAAATTCTACAACATGCGTTCCATGTTTCTTTCATGGCCAGCGATATTCTAATACCTTCTAATAATAAAAGCGAAAACATGTTCATGCACCCAAATATTTCGTTTGGAAAACGCAACTGTAGATCCTCGTGAGAGAAAGTTCACTGTCTTTAAAATAAAAAGATTTTGAATATTAAATTCCATTACTTAATATACATATTCTTGTCGATAATTTTTTTGAACGTAACTGCATTAGTATTCTTTTACAAAATGCTATCGTGTAGTTGTTAGAAAAGGCCTCTAGTGTTTTTTCTTTGATTTTGTTTACAGACATATAGAATGCTTCTCATTTTCTTCGTCATTTCTCGGTATAAAATGAAAGAAATTGTAAAACTCTACTGTTACCGCGGCTCATAACACGATTATAAGGTATTTTCCGTGAAGATTCGTTCAGAGAGCACTTAAAGAATAATTTGGTCTCATGCGTAATTTGTATACTAACGCTATGTGCTAATTAATTTTGGAATGCCTGCAATGTTTCTTATCGCCCGAGAGTGGCGCCGTGGGAAAAATGCTGCATAGAAAGGTTTATTTGTCAGATATTTTTCTACAGAAAAGACACTGAAAATGATTTGCAGCTTATTATTTTCAGTCAAAACTTATTTGCCAGCAAAATTATATTTGTTCTCTTAAAATGTTTATTTATCAAACAATACGGATAATGACACTCTTAATGAATAAATAATACTCTTAATGAATAAATAATACTCTTAATGAATAAATAATACTCTTAATGATACTCGTAATAGCATAAATAACAGGGCCAGAACACATGGAAGAAGGTACACTTCCATCTTACCAAGTATATCTGCCTTTTTGCTTATCAGAAACCAAGTACAACAAGGACTCATCACGAAAATCTACGCCAAAAGTAAAATAAAAATAAAATACCGATATATGAGAACCTTTTAGGCACCAGAATAGAATCTCTGAGCAAAACGACTTCTCCTTCTAAAATTAACTCCATTCTTATTCGAACTCTTTTGAAGTAAAATATTTCACTCTTTTGCCGATCAGTTCTTTTATTTTCTACCTTTAACGCCCGGAATACCAGGTATTTTGAACAAACCATTCTATTTAGTCCCCACGTCAGAGAAAAGTTTTGCTTTTCATCTATAGGAAAAGGATATTCTTGCCGTTTCGGTTAGCGAGAAAACACTGACTACAACTGGTTCCTCTTCTAGAATGGAAAGTCGCCTTTTCTTTTCCAATGCCTCTTTTAGATTCCAATTCAAGAGAACAAACCGAAACTGGGTATGATTTTTAATGTTGCGATATAAATTGAATGAATCCGAGAAGTTTTTGTTAGGATCCATACTCAAAGAGTGATGGAATGCCTCAGCAAGTATTTATTCTTAGATTATTGGTTTTAAGGCAGCATTTTACTCTCAACTTAGAAGTTGGACTGGCAGCTCCCCCCCCCCCCCCCCTCTAAAACCAATCTTATAGAGATTAACTAGAGTATTATTTTTTATTCAGTATTCGTTTTCTATTATTCGAAGCAGAATCAAAGAATTACTAGGATAAGCACAAGCTGTTTTGACACCTGAATTTTCATCAAAAATTATATTTCGTATTTTGATAGAATAAAGACCTTTTACTTTTCAAGCCTTTACCGTAATATGAGACAATTTTAATGCACTCTTTTCATGACTGTAAAAATCTGAAGATAATCTTGGAAATGTAATGATATTGTCATTAAGGATTATCCGACTGGTTTAAAATCGTCGTTTTGGTGAAATTATCAAAAAGGTTTTATAACTTAATTTTTTGTAATCTTTTTGTAAACTTGACTTTAAGACTGTCTACTTTTTACTCTACGTGAATTACAAATGGAGTTACAGCTGTTTTATTACGAACTGTAAGCATTATTTTTATGTTGAATGAAAACTTTTAAATGAGTTTTCTGAGAAATGATATTTTGAGGAAACTGTCGACCTGTAATAGATTTCTCAAAAGTTGATTCAAGTTTGATATGAAATTTTCTGAGTTGTTTTCTGTAATATACTTGATGTTTCCCTCTAAAACTAGGTCAATTTTAAAATCAAGTAATATTGCAAGTGTTTAAATATAAGATAAAGCATCTTTTATGAAAAATTAGCAATTTAGCTAACTATGTTCAGATATATCTCAAAACCGTTTTGAAGTACAAAGAAATATTTTGAGACATAACACAGATAGATTGTCATACAAATGTACTCCACAACGATTTTATGTATATGACAGAATATGATTTTGTCTATGGCTGTTATGCGAAAGGTAAATATTTTAGTATTTTTCTTCAAATTTCAGTTTTTTTTAAATATTATTTTGAAACCTAATTTTTCAATCTTTCCTTAGTTTTAAAACATAGCAGTTCAAAAAAACAACATTAAAATATATATAAAAGTATTTTTCAAAAAATATCTCCAACATTTTGATCGGATACCCATAATTATTTGCAAAAAGCTGCTATCATGTTGTATAGAATTTTTTTTAATAGGGTACATTTGACTTCTAAAAGTAGATGATGACGGCGTCTTTGAAACACGATTTTAACGAAAAAGAAATAAGTGATATTTTTTGTTTTAAAGTTTTCAGTTAAATCTCTGTTATTTTGAACCGCCTGTGAAGTTGCTGATTCTCGTCATTGATCAATCAACGTGACCATTAGAGACATGTGGTGGTCAGAAGAGTAAAATCATCTGCCAGTTCATTTCCCTCGACTACTTCGAGGCGGGAAATCTCAGATCTCTTGTGGAAAGTACTTGATATTGTAGATGGCGCCTGCTGTACCAGGTGACGTCGGTGGCGATGTTGCATATATTTGGATGCTTCCCAGCACCACCAGTTGCGTCATTTCTGTGCTTGGTTGCTCGCTCGCACCTGCTTCACGCCAGCTCTTTCGCCACGGATCTCACTTAATCTTCAGATTCAGTTATTGGGCTTATCGTGACTAGCTTGTATGCGAATGAATATTGGTTTAGGTGTTTGTAAATAAAAGGCATGTTTGTACTTTTGAGGTCTCCATCATCTTCTTCGAGATAGTATTCGTCCTCACCTTCCAGACATCTCTATCACGTATTTTTTGCAACTTTATGCACAGGGACATATTATTTCTGAAATGCATGTAAAACCTTTATAAGGAAAATGTTAGTTAAAAATTTCCTTATATGTTTGAAATTTTCTATTCTAAAACTCCATTGTAATCCTTGGATTACAAGATTTGTTCTTCTGTGCTGTTGACCTCTCCAAATGTCAGAATAAATGAGTTGGAAAACAAAAGTCGAATAGAAGCGTAAGGATGAATTATTGAATTTAGTTTCTCATGGACAAAGGACATTCTGTATATTTTGTTGTTCATATTTTTTCTTTAGTTGATTTTGATGTATAAGTAAAACATTCGTATTTAAAATGAAATAAAATATTAAGATTTACAAATACCAATGATGTATTTTATCTGTAATCGAAATCTATTAAATAAAGAATTGTGAATAATGAGAATTCGTTTCTAGAAATAATTTTATGTCATAAGATAAATTTACGAATGTAATAAAAATGTAACTATCGTTACGTTAGTTTGCCTGGCTCTGCGTTATATATATATTACTTCTCTGAAAAATTATTTTAGTTCTTGTTCTTGATATCTTTGAGATTTTCCTGATATAAAGGAGAAATTCTAGAATAAGGATATTTTGCTTTTCAGTCTTCTGATCTCTTTCCTGACACTTATTTAATCCGATTTTATTCTTGGATAATTCTTAGTCCGTCCTTTTCCCAGAATAACCAGGGCATAAGTGCTCTAGTTTTCTCTTCATCTTTTTCTTTATTCCCGAATCCTTAGAATTCAAATAATTCAGGATTCAGTAAAAGAGCTTAATTATGGAATGCAATACCAGTATTTGCATGTGTTTTGTTTTACTAGAATTTGGTAAATTCTGCATTTTCTTTTACATACAACAAATTATTTAACCATAAATTTATTTAAATGCGATAAGTTTATTGTCAGATAAAATTTCTCACAATCAAACAATTATTTTCATGCTTGTTACTGGTTATATATATTGCAACGGACTTCTGGAAATAATAAATAAATTACTATAAGGTTTAAAAATATAAATTTCTATCAGAAGTTGAATTTTACATAGTCTTGATTCATTTGTGATTTAGTAAGATTATGCATGTCTGTCGAACATTATCCGCGCTAAAAATTTAACGTCGAATTGATATTCATAACTGCACTTTAAATGGAAAAGCAAATTATTGAACAAAACATATTCGATGATTGTAGTGCTGAATGACGTAAGAATTTAAGAAAAAACCGAAACAGAAAAATATTCTTTTATAATTTTTCCTGTAGGCACTACTTCTATTTTCATGTAATGTTTTCAAATTTGCTCTGAGATTTCACTGATAGAAACGTATGAAGTGAAAATCATAGTGTGTAAACCTTATTTTATAAAAAAAATTCTTACAGTTGAAGTAGAAGGGAGTAAGAATTTTCGTGATGAAATCTATTTTATACCTGTCATCAAAAATATTAGTTACAAAGAAATCTGGCCTAATTTATCAGGATGCAATTTATTTCGCAAAAGTATTCAACAATTTACTTTTCAAACAATGCAAGGTGGAGGCAGGTAAAACAAAACTAATTTATTTTAGGAATTTTTCTTTAATTATTTCTTCATTTTTCTCTCCAATAATTATAGCGTTAAAATCTTTCCGTGACAAAAAATATTATTCATTTCAATCCCATTTCTATCTGGCGAGATTTTAAATATAAGGTAACCTGCAAGGTTTTGTGGATAATTTGATCACAATTTTTCATTGAATAAAATTAATTGAGGTTAAAATAAAGTTTTTGTATGACGTAATTACAGTCAATTCTATCTTTCTCGTTCTCTCTACTCCAAAAAAATGAAACTTTTGCTTAACTTTTGACATAAAAAACAAGATTAATTTGAATGAGAATGATTTAATTCATTTTTATCTTGTTAAATTTTAGATAAGCATTCTGCTAATATTTGAGAGAATTTATTTTTCCTCCTTATTTTAAATGTTTAAAAATATGACAAATCTGTTTTTTGGTACGTAGTAATTTTTCAGAGTCCCATGAGGAGCATTATTCCCATGATTAGATCCCCGAGTTATTAGATACACCTCATTAAGTAGACACTTAACTACGTTCAGAGTGTTGAAGAAGTGAAACTTCTTTCACCAGCCGTCAGATTAATTAAACCTAGGAAAACATGCTTCAAGTTGATGCCTGCTAGGTAATTTCGCATTCTATAGCCTTCTAATATAATTTCATCCTTCAGTTAAAAGTTTAAGGAGGAGATCAATTCTCTAATTCTCTATAATATTTTGCCTTTTCTGATTCATTGAGGTGGAGGACACCTGCGTTTGGCCTATTTCATTATAATATGGTATTTATTTCATCAGATAGAATACATTTTTTAGAAACTGACTAGAATTTTCTCATCTATGTAAGAGAAGTATATATATTTGTCACAAATTAATTTGAAGTCAGAGATTAATAAATTTTCTCTTTCAGATGCTTTGATGTCATTTTCTTGCGTCAGATTTTTTGATTATTTCAAGCTGAATTGAAGAGGCTATCACAGAAGGACGTTTTAAGAATCTTACTATGGCAAAGACTCTATCGTGGCAATTAAATAATAACTTTAAAAAGAATATTAGTATAAAAATTAATGGTTATATAATTTTCAGAAAATGGAAGAAATCTGGATTTTCATAGAAGTTTTTCAAGTTGCATAAAATTTTCTAGAACACTGTACTTTGATAAATTTTTTGAAGTACAACTACAGTTGCTCAAAATGGATGTAGTAAGATTCAAAGATTTTTTTTGTATTTGACAGAAATTCAGCAATTCCACTTTTTCTATAATAAATTTTTAAAATTTTAAGAAAATAAAATGAATTACCTTTGTAATTTTGTATCGTTTAAAGTCCAATTGACCTGAGTGTGAAAATTTTATTCACACGATATAGATATACTGTGATCCTCAAAGTCAAAGTATAAGTAATATCTATATTGTAAAACACTTGACGTTTCTCAAGATGATTTAAAATATGACAAATTTAGAAGTAAAATGTTTGAGCTCCTAGCTGAATTGAAAACTCTAACAAATGAAGCATTCATAATCTTTCTTAAAAATTAAATATCGACAGTCAATTAATAGTTTATAAAGTTAAAACACAAAAACAAATCAGTAATTCATTAGTATAAATCATTAAAACGAAAGAAGATTTTTTGTTTATATTTTTTGCACAATGGTATGGGAATAGTCTCACTCATATCAAATGGTAACTTCTTCTATTTCAAAATTTTATAATAGTGCATAAATAGTTACCATAATACTCTATTGAAGTCCGGACACGCCGGGGTTCAAAAGAGTCTTGGGGGGGGGGGTCCAAGTAAGCATAAAATTCTGAAAGCCGCCTACCAATGACCCTATTTCATAACCCTGGCACAGAGTTTGAGGAAGGGAGAAAATTGAACACTTCAGAATGCCAAGAAGATACAACTTTCATTAATGTTTGGTAAGTGAAAATTATACGAAATAAAAAAAATAATAAAACTGCCAAAACCTTCAATTTTCAGTTTGAATAGGGATCTGGATGAGAGTCTACCATTCTCTCATCAACAGTGGATTTAAACAGCGAAAGCAGTGAATTTTCTTTCACTGGAGGAATGACGTCAGCTTCTCGAATAAACTCTATTACAACCAAATTCCTCTCGTCGCATTCCTGACATAAATCCGGGCATTTTGAAAATCTGGACACGAGTCGGACACCAGCACGAACCGGACTGTCTCGGACGTATGGTAACCCTATGTAGAACTAGTGGACAGATTGCGTATTCATTACTTATTTTCTAGGTCTTCAGTCATTTCATACTACAGAATCTTGCAATCATAAGCATCGGCAATATCATTAGAACGTCGATATCCTATATAGAGTTTGTTAGTTGTGTTTTTTTCCAAATGTAGGAACGACTACAATTTAGAGAGTCCTTCAAACAAGAGGAGGATATTTGGTTTCACCAAAAGTAACTGTGGTCAAATTCATGCAAATCTGTAAATGAAAGCTTTATTTTGCATTAGAGTCGAATTCATAAATTCCTGTTGTCAACTTTTATAATTTTTTTCCTTCATTCTGATATGGATTACTGTGAGAACATTAGATTTCTTAATATTTTTTTTTCATTATGAAACATTTTGCTATAATCTTCTAAGCTTTAAGACAACTATCTACTAAACAACGTATCGGAACAAAACTGAGGTAATTTATTTTCTTTGATTATTAAATCGTGAAAATAATATTGGAGAAGATTCAAGAGCTATAGATCTCTTTTCAGCAGGGGAAGAAGATTCATATCTTTCAGTAAACAGGGTTAGTTTTGTTCCTTGCCTTGCAGAATAGGGTGGATCGCTCTTCTATGGAGAAAAAAATTATTATTTATTTCAAACCTACCTATGTGAAAAGATGTTCCATGGTATGGAGATTAAAAGAAAAATAATAAATAAAATTAAATTCAAAATTTATCAGACAACGTCAAGGGATTGAATTTTCGAAAAAATCGAAAAGTACTGAATTTTGATTATACGATTTAAAAAATATATTATTATTATCAAAAACTCACTTATGTGAAAGATGTTTATGGTAGGAGATTAAGAGAAAAATAATAACAAAATTTAAATTCTAAATATACCGAAAGGGGTTGAATTAAAAAAAAATGGAAAAATACTTATTTTGATTATTGATTATACACATATAGTTCGAAATAATTGTTTTTTTTTGCAATATAACAAAAAAGAGGATTAATGAGGTGAGTGTAGTATATGTACATTGCAACATTTTAGAGCTTCAGCTCCCCTCAAATCAAACAATGTCGGTTAAACAACAGAGCAGTAAGCATTTCGATTGAAGGGTTAATTCCTTATGTGATTTCTGTCGTCACAACATTGATATCGGACATTTTCTGGATGGCCAAAAAATCAGTTTCTTAATAAAGAGGTCTATAACATCCTTCAAATCATTCGAGAATAACGCATTGGTGAATTGGATTGTTCAAATGCTGTGACTCAAATCATGATTTCGTTTTGATCTTGAACACATAGACGAGGTAGATTTTGTCAATGAATGTCGTTAATGTCAATAAAGTACCTCGGATGATTTTTCGTGAGCTGCATGGAGCGAGAATTCGCTTCACGATTCGTCCACCTGAGTGAGCAAACTTTCCATGATTATCTTCGACAGACTTTCTTTCCGTACAGCAGTTTATGACTTCGCAAATTTCCATTAAGTCGTTGATCAGCACTTTGTTCTGTCTCTAGTCACTTCACATAGCGTGTTTTCATGGCGTGGATGAAACTGCTACAGGTAGCATCTCGCATCGCCAACGATTTTCTTATTTCGCCAGTCAGGTTTCTCAGTGCTTGTAGGTTTTTTTTATCCACGCGCAGCATACGAAGTGGTGCTCGTTGGATTGGACCAATACACCATTGTAGTGAACATTCAGGACCAGTTCCATGTTACGTATAGTACCTCCTTTGTGTTGACTGAGATTACGCAATGCCATTGTGCATAAAACTAGTTATATAACGCATGACAAAAACTATACTATGTTATTTCCAATAATTTACTCGAAATTTACAGACACGTGGCCGATGTACTAAGAGGCGGTTCTTTTACCAAGCTTATGTGTTCTTCTATTATGACTTTTCTTCTGTTGTCTTCCATTGATAGAGTCCTGTCTTTTCGCCCATCGAGTATAAACAAACTGGTCATGGTCAGCAATCTTTTATGACCATGACAATAAGTGGTGTCTTGACTTTGTTCTCCCATGCTGAATTTTATTTCAACAACGTTCAAAACATTGCTTTCTGAGAAGATTGGCCTAACGAAGAGCAGCACGATGGCAGCGCCTGCTCGGTCGGAAATACCAAATTAACTAATCTTATTTACAGGTAGATTCATTTTGTCAACAGATTGGCACAGTTCTCTCATCATGGCATCTGTGTCAGTGTGATGGGGACAGAAGAAGTATAGGAAAGTAAATGGAAGAATCACAAATAGAAGAAAAGTCATAATAGAAGAAGACATAACTGGTAAAAAAAGAACCCGCTCTACATTACATCGCCAAGTATCTGTAAATTTCAGGAGAGCGCAAAGTGGAAATAACATATATTTTTTTGTCATGCGTTGAAGACAATGACTAGATGTAACAAAGTTCAGCGACAGAACATCTGTCAACACAGTGTCATTCGTCATGAACTGATCCTGAATCGTCCACTACAATGGTTTGTGTGCCCGTTTGACGCCAACGAATTTCCACTGCGTCATATTTTCGCGCGTGGATAAAACCACAACTGGGCTCAGAGCTGAATGGCGAAATAAGAAAAATCGTTGTCCGGACCGAAAAGATATCTTAGTTTCATCCACGCCAATGAAAACAATGCGCTATGTGAGTGACTACAAAAGAAAGACTTAAAACGATCAACCGTACTGAATGGAAATTTGTGAAGTCATAAACTGCTGACATTGCAGAGAAAGTCTGTCGAAGGTAAATCCTGGAAAGTTTGCCACCCAGGTGGCTTAGAATCGCGAACAGATTTCAGGGTTCAGTAGCCTGTAAAATTCATTCGAGCTTTATTGACATTAACGACTCATTACAAAGTCTATGGTTCAAGATCAAACGAAACCATAATTTATGAGGAACAGCATTTGCATCAATTAATCGTTCTATCGCGTTATTTTCGAATGATTTGAAGGATGTCATAGCCTTGCTATTAAAAGAAACGAATTTTTTGGCCATCAGAAATGTCCTGATATCAATGCTGTGACGACAGAAATGACAAGGAATAGCCTTCGAGAATTCGAAAGCACGAAAGTCACTTTCTACTGCTCTGTTGTTTAACCGGACTGATTTGACGGTTGGGAGGAGAGTCGAGTCATAAAATGCTAATGTACATTATACTACTCACTACCATTAATCATCACTTTAGTTATTTATGTTAGCAGAAACAATTATTTTCGAATCTAAGATCTATAATCAATAATCAAAATTAAGTATTTTTCCATTTTTTTTTTTAAATTCAATCCCCTTTCGGTAGTATTAAATTTAGAATTTAAATTTTGTTATTATTTTTCTCTTAATCTCCATACCATAGAACATCTTTTCCGCATAAGTAGGTTTTGATTAATAGTAATATTTTTTTTAAATCGTATAATCAAATTTCAGTATTTTTCCATTTTTTCGAAAATTCAACCCCCTTTGTGGCAGTATTAAATTTTGAATTTAAATTTTTTTATTATTTTTCTCTTAATCTCCATACCATAGAACATCTTTTCCGCATAGGTAGGTTTTAATTAATAATAATGTTTTTTAAAAAATCGTATTATCAAAATTAGGTATTTTTCCATTTTTTTCAAAAATTCAACCCCCTTGCGGAGGTTCTTAACCTAAAATTTAATTTTTTATTTTATTTTTCCATTTATCTATATACCATAGAACATCTTTTCTGTATAGGTAGGATTTGAAGTTCTGAAAAAAAAAAATTTCGATCCACCCTATAATGCAGAAGCGTTAATAGTGACAAGAGAAGATGTTTTCAGCTTAACAATTTTCCGATGTTCTGGATAAAAAATTATGTTTTTTACTTTTATTTTTGAAAGGATCACATTTTTTTAGAGATCCTATAATTAAGAATTTCGAAAAAATGCAGTGCAGTCCCAGTGTACTGGGAATTGTAGTAACTTATTTAAGAAAAAAAGCCGTAATTCAGCGTCCTGCGGCTAAAAGTTTTAGAATGCCTATACCTAACTTCACAACTTTCAGAGATATGCTCATACTTCCAGTTGGAAAAAGGTTTGACATGAAGTAAATAATTATATTTTATGCTGTTTGAGTGAATAAATGTCCTGCTGAAAATATTACGAAGTGCAAATTTTTATACGGTCTCCCGATCCCAATACTCATATTTAATAAAATATTTTAGCACACTAATATTTTAATCAAAAAGATTTCACTCTTCTGTGACTAAAACTGATCGATTTATTGAGCTTTGAATACCACTGTTTTAGACGATTTTTGACCATTTGACTGGCCACCCCGAGGGAGATCCTCCAATCAACGCGCGGCGCTTTCTCGGCTAGGCCACTGATTGGTTTAAAATTATGTAATTAAAACCGCCATAACTCGGTCAGTTCAGTTCGCAGAAGTGTTGAACTTTTTAAAAATGTTTGTGTGTCAAGAATATTTTACAAAATACCCCTAATAGCACCGGGAGAATGTATAAAAATTTAGACTTCGCAATTTTTTCAGCAGTACATTTATTGATTCAAACGACATAGAACATAATTTTTTACACCATTTAATGCATTTTTCCAGCTGGATGTATGTACCTATTTCTAACGATTTGAAATTTGCTACTGTTCCACGTTTAGATTGAGCATCAAATAAATGATGTAACCAAAATGAGTATGTGATGCATTCTGGTAATTTAGAATCACCGAATGTAAGACCTAGATGCTTAGTATTTAACAACTGAGCATTCAAGACCGTTATATTCCACACCGCCTCCAGGCCAAAACTGGTAGTCAATGTGAAAAGCCAATAAGAAATGGAGCTTTGTGGAATAGAAGGTTGGATCCATTTGGACTGCCAGGCCATAATTCCACACTGGCGGAATAGGTAGGGACACATATTGTGTGTGGTAGGGACACATGGTGTGTGTGGTAGAGACACATGTGAGTGTGGTAGGGACACATGGTACGTGTGGTAGGAACACATAGAGTGCGTGGTTCAAAGAGGAAATCAGAGATGACGAGTTATAGAGATGGGATTGAGTGAGTTTGCTTTACGTTTAGCTCTCATGAATGTGGATGAGGGTATGAGCTCTGCATGGCAAGGGGACTTAGTTAATTAAAATTATAAGTCAATTATAAAAAAATTAAATTACTTTATTAAAGCTTTAAGCAATATTTACATAAAATGCAAAGAAATGAATACTAACAATGAATATTTAAAGAGGGGTTTAAAGCAAATGGGGATATGCTATTATAAGTTAATACTTATTATCAGATCACTTCCCAAAGCGGGATTTGCCTCGACCAAAACGAGTTAGAACACTCTCCAGTCGCTCGGACAACCTTCTTGATTCACGCCCCTCTGAATGATTGGCCTCGCAGAACACGTGCACATCAGTGCCTTAGAGAGAGTATTAATAACCTGCGAACGCGGTTGGATCGGACTGCCATCTACCTTCACTGCTACTTACTAATACAGATAATTATATAACTAACTCAGCATTGAGATGCAGGGCCAGGAGTTTCGTAACTGTTTGGTTTCAAATGTTATTGCTTTCAATTTGGTTAACTTAAATTTTACTTTTTTTGTGTCTTATGTTTTTACTCTTAACATTTTTGTGTTTTTTGTATTATGTTCTTGCTCTTAATCATTTTTTAGGTGTTCATCGTTGCAACCATGATATTTTAAATTGTGCTGTTCACCCTGTGGGGTTCTTTGGAAATTTCGTTTTAATGTAGTTCTTTTCTTTTGTTTTATGTTTCCCTTCTGGCTTGTGGAAAGATCTACACCCTTTTTGGTAGGTTGGGCGGGGTCGGGTTGTAAATAAATAAATAAAATATGGCTAATTAAATTCCCACATGAATAGCCTGCCTAAATGAATGGGCTGGAAAATGGAGTGGCGTGGAGTGCTATCTTTTCATTCATGCGGTGTGAAGCGGTCGTAAAAGACTAGCTTTCCAGACACGCGCCACTCCTGGGTTCCTCCCTCACGTTGCGATATTTTAGCTACTTCTTCTAGTAGTGTCTTAACTATTCATCTACAAGAGATTGCTTCCTCAGAGAAATCCAATACTCCACCAGGTTTGTTCTACTGAGTAAGAAGATCAAAGAATTTGTTAGAGATAAAAAATATTTTTTGTGTGCAATTCATTTTTTGAAATAATTTTTATAATAATTTATGTACTTTAATTATGAGAATCAAAGACGTTGAATCGCTTACCTAATGCCAACTCTTCTTTATACTTTTACTGTCATACGACAACATAATAAAAAATTAACTTTGAAATAAAGTAGATCATTTACAAGTAATGAACAGCGATTAATTTTCTATCAGCAAGCAAATGTATTTACCGCATTTTAAGGTATATTATCTTGCTTTCAATTATTTTTACTCATTTTACAAATAATACATTACGTTTTAAGTATATTTCTATTTATTGAACATTACTTTAAGATCATGAAATGAAACATTTGTAAGTACTTTTAAAATCATATTAAGTCTGTTGCTGTCGCAAAATAATCTTCTAATTAATATAATTCTGTATTTTAATGTGCATTAATCATAAATTAAAGATATCATTGTGGCGGCTTTACCTGCCTGCCTTCCAAAAATGCGTAAGTTTGTGTTCAGATAGTTCTTTCATGCTGGAAATGGAAAAGAATTGGGCAAAAGTAGGGTTAATAAATGTTTTTATATGGCTTTCAAGATAAATAACTCATAAATGCTCATTTCAGTTTATGGTATCTTTGCGACTCTATCCATCTGATTCTTCTTACCATACTTGATTTTTAAAACCATGATATGAATATGAAGAATATAGTAACTAAGCTCTTAAACAAAATCCTCCCTACCAGAATTATCGTTGGTATATGCGAGTCCGAAATTTTCTCCAACTGATTTCAAATATAGTAATTCACTGTCTATACGTCTTTCGAGGAATTGACGTTAAACGACGTCGGATGAAAAGACGTATAATCGAAATTTTAATAAAATACTCTGATACTTACAAATTTAATGCTACTAATTCGCATTCGTATAAAAGTAATAATTTCAAGCTTTTTCCAAAGGTAGCAAGAATATATTACTACAAGTACGGAAACAATAATTAAATTTTAAAATTAAACATTTGCCATAAAAGCGAGGAAAATCATATTACTATTAAATACCCAGAGCACTAATTATACGTTTCTTTTTTCAGACGATTTTTGTGCATGGAGGTGAGCGTTTAATTAAAAAAATCTTAATTTTAATTTTAAAAATCTGAGGATAATAATAAGAACGTAGAAATAATGACCGAGTCAGCAAATTTGTGATTATTAGAAAGGGGGGAAAATATAACCGAATTTTTGTGAGATATAAACAAAGTGCCATTCACTCATAACCATTACCATGGTTACGAATGAATCGGGACGCATATTTACAAACCCTACCCTGATAGAACTGAGGCATGAAATCATTCAATATCATTGGCTACGAGGAGCAGTGACGACGTTTTCAGCTCTCGCACGTAACGTACGGCAATCATAACAAAACAAGAGCCGTTCTACTTTTCTTCTCCGCTTTCCCACAGTTGAGCACAGAAAAAATTCTTCCGTGGGTTGTAATATTTTTTAAAATGAAATTATTTTTCAAAATATCATAAAAAATAAAACATCCAACACTGTAAGAAATTATACTAATGAAAAGTACAAGTACGAGAGCAAAGAACGACGTCATCGGCTCTCGGCGAAGCGAGCCAATCATATTGTCCGATTTCCTGCCACAGTTCTATCAGGGTAGAGTTTGTAAATATGCAATCGGGACTGTGAGGAAACGACGTATAAATGAGAAATGTATAAAAGGTGTTTTACTGTATTTAGAAATTTTCAAGTAACATTGCAGATTGTATTTTCTGTTGTATTTAAATCGACGTAATCTCACTGTATAATCAATTTTTGATCACATGTATTTAGTCCCATCGTTAAAGATAAAGTGAAAAGATTTTTCTATTTCAGACTTCATTGTTGCTAAGAGATTTCAATTAACCCAGTTAAGAATTATATTAATAAAAAGTAATGTTCTTACTGTATTAAATTACGTAGCACTTTCATCAATTAGTATTGTGCTGACTGTCGAGTATCTTTAGATCGTTCAAGTGTTGGGAGACACTTCATGTGTTAAAATTAACTTATGGCTGTGGTTGATGATTAACAAAGTGTTTTCTACTTTACAACAGAGGAGGAAACACTTTTCCACTTTAACTAATCATTTCGATTGACTTGCTTAAATAAAATGTTTCACATTGGAAATAATTTCAGATCTGCAGTAAATCTAGCAAGTATTTTAAACATTTTACCTCATTTCCCAACTCACGTATTGAATTTAAAAGAAGAGAAGAACACAAATATGAAATTGTAACATTTTTCTAATAAATAGGTTCAATCATTATATAGAATATGTTGCAAGAAAATGAATGGTTTCAATGTTCATAAATATTATTTTGTAACCAGCGTACATTTCGTTTCACACGGTTTTAGAAAAGAAACAAGATTTCAGATGCTACAATAATCAATTACCACAAATTATGTCAATTTTATCAACTTTGTTCAATATTTTTTGCTACATCGCTTTATAATTTTACTTTCAGATGTGTTTTTTAGCTTAAATTGTAATATTAATTTGCTCCAGAAAATAATTCTAACTGACACGGATCAAAATAGACAGTTTTAAAGAAACTTTTAACCACTTAACTGAATAGTTTTCTTTGCTATCTAATAAGATGACCCCTCCTGTTTTGGAAAGGGGCTGTCGTTTTCATTCATCTAAGAAGGCATAGGATACTTAAGATGTTTATGGGTCCTACATATTTTTGTGTCAAATTATAAAGCTAATTAATGATTCAATTTTAGTTTATAAGACTAAAATTTCGATAATTCGATGCACGAGTATTCTCTGGCAGTTAAGTTAAGCGGTTAACATATATCGTATTTTTATTACTAGAAAAAATATTTAATATACATAATTTTCTAAAAAGATATGTTAAGGACATGAGATGAATGAAACTAAGAAATAAAACGTGTTAAAATTTACTAATTAAGTTAAAAAGCTATATAATACGTGCTGTGATGTATGAATTCATTTTCGGTTCCATCACCTACATTAGAAGGGCTTTAGCCTTATAATTGTTTTGACACATATGTGAATTCACATACTTTTCTGGAATTTAGATTCAAACAGAAAAGAAAATCAATCCATTCCAAAGAAGAAGTTAAGACTTCTTGAAAGCAAAACAGAAGATAACGTAACAGGTTTGGAGCATGCAAAGTTTCATACGGAAAATGAGAAACTCCATCATATTTTTGTTTTAAATCGCTCTCATACGCAATAATGCCAAGTCGGGGCTCACGCACTTCAGAATTTTCCATTCAAAGAGTTTTGAATATCGGAGAAGTATATTTCTGGAATATTTTGCAACCATTTTTTGTATTACTTTTGTGATCACAAAACATTCCATGTTTAAAGTTATTAGGGTCTTCAGAATTTTTTGGAATTAGGCAGTGATGGAAAAGCACATTGCAATAGGAACTCTGATTTATTTAGAGCACATGAAAGCTGTATCTTAGGAAAATACAAATCACATATATACTGCTGATTATTTTCAGATCTCGCGACAACTCATTAATCTGGAGTATTTATATCTTCTAGTTTGTAAAGTATTTTCTTTGATCGTACGTTGGCATCTATACTCATAAAAGGCAATGTTCGTGTGTGTGTGTGTGCGATGTCCAGACGAATCTATCGCACTTACAGCCTAGAAATTTGTCACACAGGTAGTCTTAATGGTTTCTCAATTCACCTCAAAGCCGGGATCTTAAAATTCAATCTAGAAATTTTTTTATTTAATGTTTTGTGTTGTTTTGGGTCATTTTTGGCACGTTTACGGCTGTAGTATCTTTTCTAATGATTGTTGAAAAACAATCAATGCAACATCGGATAGAAGAAACAATTTTCGTTCTAATGAAATTTGTTTTGAACTTCAAACGTAATTTACTGACTTTTGAGAATTTTTTAAAAAATAATCAGTTTTGCCAGTGAAATTTTATTTTCGTTTTTAAATTTTTTTCATTCGACGTTCTAATAAATCTATTATTTTCAATTTTTTACAGTTTAGAAACGGAATGGTTCTGTCGAATTTAAAACAAGAACGGTTTAAATATCTTTTTCCGCTTTTTTAAAATTAATATTTTCCTGATCAGTTGAAAGATATTTTTCTCTAGCGAACATTCTCCGCGGAAGTTTCTCCGGAGAATTACCAACATTTATTGTTGCAATTTCATTGGCTGACGGTGCAGAGCGCAGGATACGCCATACCCTTCAACTGGAAGATTTCGATTATTATTTTCGGCAGCGTTATAATGTGATTATGCCTCGCATAGTTTACTTGCTGTATAATAATCATTTTCACGTTGATTTTTTTTAATATTGTCTCGGATTAACCTACTCTGTATGGTTTTTGTACAGTTAAAATATCAGTATCACGAAGAAAAATAAGCGGGGAAATCAATAATGTGTATCTTTTGTTTTGTTTTCAAAACTTTTACATGTCATTGTGGGCGTTTTTTTTTTCATTTTGTTGAAGTCCTGATTGCACAGTCAATGCCGTGCGCGTACTGCTAGTAGTTTATAATGCAAAAAGAAGATTCGAAATTGTAGTTCAAAACAATGGTTAATTATAATGCCTTAGACTTGATTCCTAATTTGGTTTGATTGTTGCAGTCATTGCATTCTTTCGTAACGAGTTTTATGCAAAGCAATAAACAGATAGAAATAACATTTAGACATGAACTCTTTATGTCCATACATTCAGGATTAATAAAATTTGTTACAATAGGTAACAGTTGTTGTTGGTATTAAACAATATAATAAAACGTATTTAAAATGTTACCTAAACAAATAAAATCTTTCTAATTTAGTAGATTTTTTTAATATTTAAAGATCCATGGTTTATTTAATAGATAATTTTATGCAGAAAAATCTAAAATAGAATTCGATCATAAAATTTGTTACAATAGGTAAGAGTTATTGTTGGTATTAAACAATATAATAAAACATATTTAAAATGTTATCTAAACAAATAAAATCTTTATAATTTAATAGATTTTTTAATAATTAAAGATCCATGGTTTATTAAATATAGGATTTTATACATAAAAATCTATAATAGAATTTGATCATAAAATATGAAGTTGAAGCGAGACGATCGAAATCGGAATGTCCGGAAATATTTGCATCACATGTGTTTCGAATCTGTTCTGACCAGAAAGTTTCAACTCCTACAGCTCATCCTCCCGAGATTAATTTGCCGCTGTCCACTGTCAAAACGTCCAGCGGATGATGCGATTAATCGAATGTCCGACGCATTAGTCACTAATATTCCTCTAATATACTTTCGAGAGGATGACATCGTACGGAGATGTTATTACCAGAAATAACATGATTCTGGAGAATGCCGTCTGCGATGAAGTGATGGCACAATGGGTGATCCTGAGCGACTTCTTGACTCGTACTTCTAGTAATTGAAGGCTGAATTTTGATGGAGGTAAATTTTTCGGTTATGAAACAGACTCAGTTTCAACCCTTTGCGGCGCAAGGCATTAAATGTTTTGAGATATGATGAAAACTCATCATAAATTGTTGAACTTCCCAGCGAGCTGAACTAAGTAGCTCAATTACCGGACATTCCCCCTTCAAATAAAAGAAAGATATTTCAACATCTAATGAAAAGAAGACTATTACGAACTAATAGTGCAAAAGGGAAAATGCCTGTGCTGTACATAGTGTATATATTTCCTTCTTTTTGTTTATTTTGTTTTTCTTTTTCTTAAATAAAATTCCCGTGTCTTGCCCATCAAACCGTTCAGCGACTGGTCTGGTCACGGGCACGGGGGTAAGGGACGGCGTTCTGTTGTCTAGACACAGAATCTACAAAAAAATGTTTCTTTAAACTTACTTCATTCCGAGGGAAGTGTCGTCCCTCTTTGGGGTCACCCCCTCATATGAGAACCCCCTTAAATACAGCCACCTCTATACATTCAAAAAATATTGTTGAATCTTACAGAAAATTATAAATTAAAACTTCAAGAATATTGGAGGAAGATTTTCGAGTTCATTTGCTAAAATTGTAAATGTCCAGAACTGAAAAAATTTCTTATCTCTGGGTTAAGGAATTTTCCCAAACTTTATCTCTAATAATTTCTATTCCGAAACAAAATTTCATAAGGCTGCTATAAACATTCTTAAAGGAATGCTATTAGCCCTATCCTAAACTATTATTTTCCATTTATAGTTGAATTTAAAGATTGAGAAGTGAGTGAAATTATGTGTGCCATCAGCTGGCACACTGCGCCGCAAAGGGTTAAAGACTCAGTAAGTCCTGAACGAGTTTTAATCCATATATTTAAGATAATAAGATAGTACATTTTCTGACTTCTACTGCTTCGAAAATCCGTGTCCGAATAATAAAAATTGTATACAATCAGATAGATTTTTCATTAGGAATGATAAGAGATCTATAATTAGGTTGCCGTGATTTTACACATTTAGAAGACAGACACGATGAAAAGACATAGCAATACTACTGGGGAGTGCTTTATGAAGCAAAAGAGCAGTGTAACAACCGGTAGACACAGAGCAAGGTTCCATATGAAATTTTCAAAGATCTGTTCATTCTTCTTAATGCACAATATTATCAAAAGTATTTTGAAAACATTCAGCATTCCATACGTTTTCCGTTTCAGGCATGCATCATTGGAAATATTCAGAAATTTTATTGAGTCTGCCAATTATTGTATTGTGGTTTGAATTTGGGAAACCCTCTAAAGGACTTCCTGTGTCGCTTTCGTCTTACATCGGTTGGGATGCTGAATGTTAATATGCTTCATATGGATGTTCTCGATCTTAAAGTTTTTATACGGAGTTTCTAGACAGCCTGTATACCAGATTTATAATTTACACACTAGATCTTTATATATTGGTTTATGTGCGGTATAAACGGATGAATCAGAGTCATACCCAGATAGCACGTAAGTTTGCAGCAAGTTTGATTTTGACTTGTCATGGCAAAATTTGACGCGTCAAACTTGAATCGAACTTGTAGCAAGTTCGATGTGACAAATAGCGCCACCTCTTTGCAAATCAAACTTGCTGCAATTTTGCAAAGCAAGCTTCCTGCAAAGATAGCACAATAAGAGATAATTATCTTTGTCTCTGTTTTAAAAAACATCCGATTTTTAATAGCATCTCCTAGACCGTAATTCTTTTTTTATTAATTCAATAAATCAATGATAATTTGTGAAAAAGATAACTTTTTTATAAAAAAATTTTTTGAAACATTTTCCATCTTTTTACTAAATATATCACTCTCACTTTAAAGAAAACTATATCGCCTTTTTCTTAATGTTGAAATTTTAACGTTTATAAACAAAATTAAATCTAAAAAACAGTCAGTGTTTGTTGAACAATAATAACTAGACATTTTGTCCCATTTTAAAGTAATTATTTTTGAACTCTAATTTCATAATTTATTTTACTAGCAAAACGTAGTTATTAGCAAAAATCGCTCTCTCTTTGACTTCAAATCATATTCTCAACTCAAAAAATTAATGAAATCCAGAAAATAGTTAAAAATAAATCGTATACGAATCGAATAGAACGATGTATTAGCGAAATCTATCTTCTTCTCTCAGAGTTCGACTGGCTCAATGGTTTGCGTCTCCGCTTCGGAACCGGGAGGTCGCGAGTTCTATCCCGCGTTGTGTTTCGTACTCTCTTTTTGCTTTAATTTGCAATAAGTGTGCACGGCAAGTTTGCTGCAAGTTTGTTTCATGGTGACTTCGGAGCTTTCGTTAACTTGCTGCAAGCTTACTGCAAGCTTGCACTCTTGTCATGACAAATTTGTGGCAAACTTGCACTCTTGTCATGACAAATTTGTGGCAAGCTTGCTGCAAACTAAAATTGCTATCTGGGTAGCATCTATGTATTCAGCTGCTAATTTACTCTGTGACTTTGGCAACGTGAAGTATGTCTTACAACAAGTTATCAACAATTCCAGTGTTCCATTTTGTAGATTTAATACTCATTGCGGCTTTTCAATATTTTAGAATTTAAAAAAACGGACTTGTTTATTTTCCGTAGTTTTTATATATTTCTTAAACTGCTGTAAAAATCAATGGAATTGCGCTTTTTTTATTTAATGAAGCAATTGTTTTAGAATCTTCAATTATTAAATCTACTCTATTTCACAAGGGAATTACTGTTTTCATATTTTTCATTGAAAGGTCGAAATTTCCTGCTTCGTGTCAATAAACAAGTATCGAATAACTTTTTCATTAGTTAATCTCGAAAATCTTTAAGACAACAGAAGGTCTTCTACCTCGTAAAAAACTTTTTTCATCAATCTTTTTAGATTTTTTTGAATCGCCACCAATCTATGAAATCTTTTATTACAATCTTTCAACTACATTCTATTTTAATTAAAACATTTCTTTCGCTGGTTGTATTTGTAAATTCAAAGACAAGTAAAGAATCTTCTTAAAGAATCAGAAATGAAATAATGTATCCTCGAAAGAATGTGAAAAATGTCAAAATTACAGACGTTAACTAAATAAAAGAGTTTTAGCACGAGACCATTTTTTGTTTCAAAGAATTTAAATTTTCAAACCAAATATTTAATCTTTTCAAGCATATGCTTGTTTAAATTTGAAATATTTGTTATTTTTTCTACAATGTCCTTTGCTTACTAATAATGTTTAATATTTCGGAATTAATTAATTTGTAATTTCATTTGGGTTCAATTATTTTTATTTTGATATACAAAAAATATAAAGTCAGCTCAAAACACGTAATATCTATACATATACAGAGGATGTTTGCACATTTTAGAACGATTTTTATGGTATTTTAAGAACTATTTTGTGTTTGAAACGTTCAGTTTGATAGCTCGTATAACTATATTTCTACATCGGAATTTCCATGACAATGATGATTTTTGAGGTATCGGAGGAAGTATTTTGTCCCATTTCTCTTGGAAAGCATTTCAATGTCCAGAAATGATTGTAGGTCGTCGTTTGAATAATGTGGGTATAAAAATTCAAAAATGTTTCAAAAACTCATGGGTGGTACAAAACTATTTACCAGGAATACCGCTGAAGGTAATAATTAATACCCACTTCTTGTTCTGTTTTTTTCCAGGAAATTAACAATTAACAGTGGATTGTAATGTGGGACTGCATGATTTGTTTTAGTGCAGTTCTACTGATTGATGGAACTGTGAGCAAAAAGAAGCTATTTCATAGTTGAAGATTGTAGATAAAACATGCTCCTGATAGTATGTGGAGTTAATTTTAACATTTTTATCCAGTCTTTTTACTTTTATTTTGCCATTATATAAAAAATTGACAACAATCATAATTTCCTTAGGAAAACTTTCTTTAGATTCTTTGAACCATGTTTTAAGATTTCTTTCTCCTCTTTGATGATAATAAATTGAATTATTTTTACAGTCATTTAAATAGACTCAAGCTTTTTCTATTGTTACAACATTCTTTCCACTTTCGCCTGGATAAATGTTTTTATAAAGAATTCTGTGGCCCGTTCTGCGTTTCTCCGTTCAGCAATTTGACGTAGAGAAAGACGATGAATTTTTTTGATGAATTTGATGATTTTTTGCTTTTGAGGGATTCCAATCAGTGTTAATAATTTTATTTACAGTTGATACTGACAATTTAATGATTTTGCAACAAATATTTGACTTGGAGAATTTTCTTTTAACATTAAAGATATCACCTTTGCAATATTCGAAGAACTGTGTTTTTTCCTTGGATACATATTTGGAACAATTTTCCCACTTTAAACCACACTTGACGATTTTTTCCTTCCTTATTAACACTATTACCTATTGTAGCTTTAGATATAAAAAATACATGACTTTCACATCGTATTTAAATAACTGCATAAGATTGACTATCTTTGAAAAGAGCAAAAACGTAGCCTTTCATTCCTTGATATATAATCTCCCTGTGTAATCGTAAGCAACACGGCACCATATAAAAATGTCTGGAAGAAGTTCTTTAAAAAGCATCCGGCGTTTCACGCTTGATGGGAGTGCAGAATTCAGCGATCTGCAAAATTCTGAACTCTGTTTTCAATACGTTCAGATTGTGCAAGCGGATGATCATCAACTGCGGTTGGATTTTGCTAATGAATTCCTCATCGGTATGATGCTGGTAACAGCTGGTCTTTACGCATGCTATAGACAGAAAAGGCAAATATATCGTTGACTGATAACATTAATTCGGAGAATTGGGCAGATTCAATTCCCCATGATGTGGTCGCACTTCGGTTACACGAATCAGAAATGACTACGTAGTGGGGAATAACAAGCACCTTCATCCTGGGCCTTTACTTTCTTGAAGAGATTACTGCCCAAGATCTAGGAACTTGTAGGGTAGCGGATGTTCTTTATGAATCAGTGCCGATCAATTACTTCACTACCGATTTGCAATAGCAAAATGTTCTGTCTGATGTCATGTGGATGCGAGATGGTGCTGTTCCACATGTAGTGTCTTCTGACAAACGTTTATTAACGCAACACTTTAATTAGAGAATTATCCCCCACATTTTCAGGTCTCCGTGGACACCAAGGTCCACGATCTTACTTCAATGGTTTTCTGGATGTGGGGATACCAGAAAGCCAAAGTGTACTCATGAAATCCGCAGACTTCATGGGATTTTAAACTTTCAGAAGACAGATTCATCTTTATATGGTGCGAGCTGCAGCACTAACCACCATCTGCCGAATGCAAGCGCCATCGCGTGTAAGGCTAACAAGTGGAAAATTTGTGAAACCTGAAAATGTTTGTGTTGCTATTGCTTCTGTGCCTTTTATTGGTGGTTTTCGCATTTCTCATCGTCTCACAGCCGCCATTTTCTGCCAAGATTTTTACTATGAGCATCACGATTCCGTGAAAAACGTATGCTTTCTCATTTGAAAATTTGGAATTTTTGTCTTTGTAATCTTAACTTTAAGAGCTGTTCTATTGATTTTCATATTATTCTTCAGAACATGCCGCTCAAAAGTGTATTCCTTTCCCTCGGACGGTATGCTCTCTAGGGGCATATATCGGTTAAGTCTTTTTATAAGCACACTGCATTTTTCTAATTCCTAGTGAATAATTTCTTATGGCGGGAAGATGATTAATTATACGTCTTTTTATGTCAGGTATAATTTTAAACAAAACAATAATACAGGCAAAATGATATTCTTTCTTTTCACCGCATGAACATAACTCATATTATGTTTCCCTTTACGGAGGAATTTTTGTTTATTATGTACAGTTTAACAACAAAGCGAAAGAGATGAGTTTTCGAATAGCAGAGAGGATGTGAGGAAGAAAGACACAGATCACATCAATTTCCTTTTGAAAATGATTCGTTTTTCACTTCCTTATTTCGCACTTCCGCTATGCATATTTCAAATATTATATAAGACAGTATCTTCTTCTTTGAAATTTATGTTTGCTGATAAACAATAGTTTCTTTATGCCACTGAAACTTTGGCGACTCCAGCGATAAATTGGGAATTAGAGAATCAAGCCATTTGAATTTATTAATTTTTAAATTAAAATTTTATCTTTCGAAGAATTAGTTCAATATACAGCCTCTTTATCCGACATTCCGTTTGAACAAACGTCGGTTGAGTATCAATAATATTAATAAAAAACTACAGACTGCAAAATATGCTACTGTTTTCTCTATTGTTTTGTGGGCTGATTGTTGGCAGAGGCTGATTTTAATCCGCAGTCTCAATGAAATCAAGGTACGGCGTTCATACACTTAAATGCTCTTAGAGACTCTCATGCTTTCATCTTGGTTAGTCTTGCCGTTAATTTAGTGCGAATATTTTTGTGTTTTAGTTAGTCAGAATATAAATTTTTCCCTACGACTGCGATGATGTGTATTATTATTACGACGAAAAGGTAAAGGGTTATTTCAATGGATGAATTTGAGGAATGGTCAAGTGAAAACAGTGATTTGAAAGTTCCCATAAATTACAATAATTTGTATTAGAGTTACTCTGAAATCCATGGAATAGCAAGAGAACAGCTTTTATACAAATGTGTTTTTTTTCCAAGATGGCAGCTTGGAAAACAACGATATGCAGGGAAACAAATTTCATCAAAAACAGTTTTTATGAAAACTTAACTGTGGATTATTTATAAAATCCTTTAATCGGTTTTACTTTGTAACGTTAGACCTAATTGCCTAATTAGATGCTTAAATAAATATTTCTGTCTTGAAATATATAATATCATAAAATATATTAAGTTTATTACTTGACTTAAGCTATTTTACCTGAAATTTGTTTTCACTTATTCTGCCCCTTTTATCCAATATGCTCACATATTCGTCTTCAGCTGGATAGCTCATGTTCTACTAAATTATTTCATAATTTGACAAACTCGAAATCTGAAGCTTTTCTAGCTTTGGTGTTATAAGCTGAGATTTTGTAAAATCAATTTGTTAGATAAAGCGAAAACGGGTACAATAAAGATATGCAAATAATTGTTTTATTCCTCCTAAATTTTCCTAGTTTTTAGGAACAGGAAAAATGTTCGTGATAATATTCGCTAGTAATGATACTAACAAAATTTTAACCATATCAAAAAATTCATGAAGATTTGCTCTGTTAGTTTTATTATTAAATGAATATTAATTTCATTAAAATTCAAAGAGCAAACAGGTAGCTTTAACTGAAAATCTTATTGTTTTTGTCTAATTCACTACTTCACTGAATGCTGTTAATGTCATGCGCTTGTCATTAGTGAGATACCACGTTTATGAGCATATTTTTTTCAAGCCCGTAATGTGTCTACCTATTTGTTTTGATCTATCCAAACCATCCAACCCAATTTACAACAGTTTTATTCAACTTGGCTCGTTTCTTGGTTACAAAAATGAAATTTTTTTATGTATTTCCATCCACTTCTTGACATTCTAGAGATTTCAAAATTTGTAAAACTGAGTGCTCTCAATACTAAAACACTATTTTGACATTTATGGACATAATTTTATCAGTTAATTGATTCACGTAATTATTTTTTTCTTCAAAACAGCATATGATGGTGAATTTCAGAAAAAAAAATGTTTTGAAGATTCAATTATATTTCTAATAATAAATTAGAAAGTTGAAAGCAGAAGATAATTAAAATGAAAATATATCTATGTTTTTTGAGTGCGCTGATAAAAGTGTGCTTTGGAAAATTGTTTTTATAGGATTTTAAGTAACTGATGGGATATTAGATATACCCTAACTTTTATAAAAACTTGTTTAATTTAATAGTCTTTCCTCGATTAACTTACAAATGGCAATATAAACAAAATTTGACTAGAATAAAATAATTTTATTTTTTTAATTTTCTTCTTTATAAAAAGTTTTTGAAGAAATTCTCTTCCCGTATTTTATTAAAATAATAAAACTAAAATACAAATAATGAGACTTAATGGAAATTAATTTTTTTACAAGAGGGTAAGAAAATAAAGAAATAACCTAGGACTTTTCTAATTTTTTAGTTAGATTGGAAGTTTTAGAAAAAGACGCAACATACTAAAAACTCTTTATCTTTGCACTGTACTGATATACATTTAATGCAAAAAATGACAGATGCTTTCATGACTGCTTTTTTTCCACTATAAAACCGAAATATGTTCCGAGTCAAGTTTTTCATCCAGTATAATCCAATTTTTTTTACTCCCACATAAATATTTTTTCATCTCTCATGAAAGCAATTCATTCATTCATACACTCACTACCCACTTCGAACCAGCCTGCCAAAATTGGCTTAAGGCTTTACAAGGCCCGGAGGGGAAGGTTTTTTGTATTATCATGAAAGCAATTTGAGTTTTTGCAAATGTTATTAAATGGATTACTTTAAATAGCAGTAAAATATTTTTAATCATTGCTCTATCATTTATGTACGATGCGTATTTATTAATATATCTTTTTTTGCTTAAGGTATATGTGTTGAGACAAGAAATGGCAGATAATAAATTCGATTACTTTGTATAATAAAAGGGCGAATTGCGAAAAAGTTGTTTTCGCTCTGAAGTGAGTAACTAAAGAAAGTTTGATACAAAAAAATGACATCAATTGCGATATTAATACTTTTTTGGTTTTATATGTTTGGATATAGAAGTTCGAAACGAAATGAATCATTTAATAATTTTCATATAAATTTTTATTAAGTGCGTTGGCGTGCGTGCGTTTATTTATTTCAGGTAAATCGAATATCATCAATAAAGCAATGGAATAACCTTATTAAATCGAATAAAATAATCGCAAGGAACTTAATCGTATTCATATTTTAAGAAAAGACTTTTAACCCAATACTTCTTTTAATACTAACACAAATGAATCGAATCAGTTATAACAGTTTTAATTGCGTTGTAACTTTTTCTTAACTTGGCTTGTTTCTTGTTTGTAAAAATGAAAAATTTAATCGATTTCTCGCTGAATTCCTCACGTGAAGGAGTTTTCAAGATAGTCAACTCTGTGTTATAATATACAATTATAATGTTTTCAAAATTTAATTCTCAAGTATTCTATAAATTTTATTAAATTTTGAGTACAGTTGCATAAACTTCAGCAATATAGATAGTGAATTTCAGTAATTGTTTTTATTAGTAATATATCATTATTTTAATATTTAAAATCTTGAAAAATAAACTAGACTAAAAAATAGAAAATAATTGAAATAAAAATATTCTCTTTTTAAATATAATAAAACTCCATTTCACTTTTAAGCAAACATGAAGTAATTAATTTAAGTGTGTTTTATTTTAAGTTTAAGTTATTAGGTTTACAATAAAATTGTATTTGTAAAAATTGCTTTTATTAAATTTTTATAGTTTAAATTTCAAGAAATTACTTCTTAAAATATTGAAAAAGGAATTTTTATATGTTATTCTGAATAAATGAAAAAACGTTTGATGAAAGAAATGTAAATGAAAATAAAGGAACATTTTTCTTATATTTGCGTATTTTGTTTTCATTTATTACGCAATCTACTGCACTGTTGATCCACAAAGCAAATCTTGATCTTGCAAAAGTAGTTCAAATTCTGACTTTATGAATTTTAAAATCTAGTATAATTTGCAAAAAAGACGAAAGTGATAAATCTGGAAATCTTACTTCTCATAGTTTAATTTTAAACACAATTTAATTTTGTTGAAAAATTAAACGCTCTTATTAATTTTAAAGACAGAATTTTAATTTTGCGATTGCAGTTTCTTCGTGTTCGGATAAAGTAGGTGTTCAGAATGTTCTGAGATACCATTTTTGTAAAATTTTCGAAACTAAGCTACCATTCATTTTAAAACTGAAGCTATCATATTTCTCTTTTAAGTTATAATTTAATTTGTAAAAGCAGAAGATACTTGAAAGTTCAAACGCTTTATTAAAATTACGAAACTTTCTTAGTTATTCAGAAATAAAATTTTATTTTCGGAATGAATAGGTTTGAATGTTTCAGAATAAAATAATTCCTAATAATATAAGGTTCACTTTTATCTCTATCGATACGGAAACGTCCCAAACGTCTCTTCAAGCAAAAGACGATGGCCGTCCGAAACGTCCGAATATCACTGCAAAATTTCTGACCCCTTTCGTTAAGTGTGACTGATTTCTAGCCCGCGGCCAGCGCTTTCTTCGTTAGAGTGTCTCGCCCAGATGGGTTGAGGGTAAAAGGAGGTTTCCTTAGAATTCGGACATTTCCAGTTCTCATTGTGGTTTTTGAGGAGGGGAGTGAATTTCCCTTATCTTTGAAAGAGCAACTCGGCCGTTCCCATATTTTGAGGTCCCTCTATTCCAATGGTCTTAGGAATTGGAGGGTTACACAAATGAAAGTAATTACACGCATTTTCTTGTAGATACAGAAGAAATGAAGCGAATAATTTTAAAGGACAACTTCAAAACCTCTCATTAACTCGTGAATTATTTTCAAATTATGTCTTTTGCATGAAATTAATCCTCCCCCAAATCCAATATTTATACGGGAAAGACTCGGATGAATTACAATATTTTTAAAAATTTAAGGTGACGGAATAATTCAATTGATTCTAAATTTCTCAGAGAGAGAATGGTTCACAAAGAAATCATTCGAATACAAATAAAACATTTAAATTACCAAGAAAGTGTGTTTTTATTGGCCTTTAAGATCTATATATTTAAAATAATTTGATAAAAATTTTAAACACTTCCTCAGCTCCAACCACCAGACCCATTTCGAAAATAAATTATTTCATAAGGAAGCTTATAACGTTTAGATATGCTATCATAGGTCGCTTGCCCTCAACCACCCTCTATTTTCGAAATAATTGGAAAAACATTTATCCACTGTACATTGTCTACGGGTGAAAACATTGAGAGAATCCCCCAGCCACAACAACTCCACCGATTTCAATAAATATTATTTCATATGAAATTTAATGACGTCTAGATATGTCATCGTCGCGACTCCTCTTCCAACGAGTGACGTAAATGGAAGCTGGGACTTTTCCACCAATCCAGAGCAGGCATCTTCACCCAGGACTCTTTGAATATTAGTCGAGAATTGGTGGGAAAATAATCCAAAACCAAATAATATGTGTAAATGAACATTCTGACTTTCTTGAATGTGAAATTTTGTATATAATCAAACTTTTCTTAATGTGTATATTTTTAAAGAATCTTTATCATCATGTAAATAACCATTGCTTTGTTATAGTTGAGTAGCAACAGTTTGTTTACTCTCCTGCGGGGAGAATGTAAATAAGCAGAGGCATCCATAAAAGACGTGTTCGTTTCAGTGGCTTTCTCTTCCTTTGCATTGGATATGGATTCAATAATTATGACTGAACTTATAGAGATTCCAAATTTGGACACACACAACTAAAAAAATTATCCAACACTGACCTTCTCTCTGAAAGCAGCCCTAAATGCAGATAGCATTAAAATGTCCCAGACCGCAGGGGATGCGGGGTCACGGATCCTGTGGCATCTCTAATTTGCACTATGTACATTCTTATCAGCACTCATTGTGTCGACCGCTACCCTCCCCAGATAATCAATCAAGATGTCAAACCAAGGAAGGGGGAAGAAATTCGGAAAAATACGTTTCTCATCCTTTAGAGACAGTTCACTTTGGACATAAATATCCGGCCTGACCGATTTAAGCGTGTTTCCGTTATGGGGTAGTTCAAGGTCCAAAACACGTTGAAATGCGCGTTTTCCACTTATGGGGTCCAAGGTCGACGTAGAAATACGTCTGAAACGCTCAGAGGGTTAGAAATTTCGAGAGAATCCCCAGCCACACACACTAGACCGATTTCAACAATTTTTATTTTATGTGAAAACTTATGACGTCTAGATATTTCACACTACCCCACACCATCCTCCATTTTCGAATTAAATCGAAAAACCCTTTTCCACTGTTCATTGTATATGGGGTAAAATATTGACAGAGTCCCCCAGCCACAAGATTAAATTCGTCGGTTTTTATTTCATATGAAAGATATGACGTCTAAATGTGTAATCAAGGGTCGCCTTCCCCGTATTCCTCCATTTTCGAACGAAATCGAGAAAACACTTCTCACTGTACACTGTCTATAGGGAAAACCTTGAAAGAGTCCCAACCACTAGACCGAATTCAATAATTTTTATTTCATATGAAAGCTTATTACGCCTGCATATGTCGTCAGGGTTCACCTGTCTGACACCACACTCCATTTTCCAGAGATATTGCAAAATATTTGAAGGAATTTCTGAGCCTCAACAACTGGACTGATTTCGCCAATTTATTTCGTCTCTTCCTGAAAATATCTTGCCAGTCTGAATGATCCGCTCTAATTTCGTATGTTTAAAGTTGTATTTTCATTTGCATGCACGTGAACACGTCATGCATACACGTGGCACGTTCATATGCGCTGACACTTAAATTTGCCCATTTTGCAGCCACATTCAGTAAGGGTTAAAAATGATCCTTGATTATTTTTAAAATTTATATGTTTCTATTCTGCCTATGACGGTCAACAGTTAACGTCGCGAGACTCGGTTAATATTTCCTCTGGCAGAATGAATGATGAATTTGAATGTCTTTAATCCTGGTGATTGTTTTTGTATATATATAGTCCATTATAATGTTCTATTACTGATCATAAATGAAACATGTCGTATATATATATATATATATTTCTTCGTTTCAAGTTGTTGGGGGAAAAATAGTTCTGTGATGGCGTATTTAAATTTGCCCATTTTGCAGCCACATTCTGTAAGGGTTAGAAAAATTCTCATTGATTATTTTTAAAAATTATATGTTTCTATTTGATCCATTAACTGAATAGTTGAAATTAAATAAAGACAAAATCAAATTGTCTAATTTTGTTATATAAAAATATATTCTTATATTTCTGAAATTTTTTGCGATATTATTAATTTTTTATACAGTTGGTTATTTCTAATGTTAATCAGACAGTTGCTCTTATTTTTAAAAAAAATTATTTCCAAATATACTTTCTGTGTTGTTTACCTACAGGAAATATCTTCTCATTTAAAACGCTGGTTTCAGAAATACACGAAGTTTCTTTGTTGACAAATGATATTTCTGAGAAGAGGAAGAGAAAATTGCTGATTGAGTTCTGTTCAGCCAGAATCAACTTAGAAAAAGTAAAGCAAATACAGCTTCTGCAGGCGTATTATTAGTTTCTGTTTACTTTTGTCTTAGTTTCTTTTAGTACGTATTCTTAGAAAATATTTCCACTTTCTGTAGAGCTCACATGAGATTACGATTTTGAAAGAAAGTAAAGATCTTCCCAAATCTGCACTCTAAGAACGGTGTCTAAAATTATAGGGAAAAACAACAAACAGAAAAATGGAGGAATTTGCCGAAGTTCTGATGGAAAACGTTATGAAAAATTATAAATGCTTTTGAATATTTACTCCGAACTCCAAAAAATATTTATTCCAAAAAGTATTATTTGCATCTTACTTTCAAATTCCAATTTATATTTACGGTGTTCCTTCTGTAACCCCTTTGTAACATTCTGTGGTAACAGCTTCTTTTTATTCAGAATGTAACCACACTGTATACGAGAATAGTGATGAGGCGCAGCCGCAAACATTAGTATGCATCTGCTGATTTTTAAATATTTCTTGTGAAACTCAGCAAAGAAGGCAGAATAGTTTAGAAATATGGATAACCCTTTTGCAGTTATTTCGTAATGTGAAAATGTCACAAACTTTTTGCTAGAAAACTCATTACTGATTTCGGGTTCCTATGACGATTATAAAAGAAAGATAGAATAGGTCTTCAATTTTGCTGTCTTCTGTTAAAAGAACAAAAGTTGAAGTCTCAGGTGCACACTGATTCCCGATAAATTTTATATACTTTAGGTAGATACTATGTATCCACACTTCGAGAGATGATGGACGTTTAAATTGTTTTGAGAATTGTGAAGACGTTTTGCAAGTATACGTCCATAATTCTCCATTTATTTTTAAACAAATTTGAGATCTCATAATTTCTAATTGTAAAATCATCATAAAAACTAACCTAGCAGGCCGTTATTAGTCCATTGCTCGCCTATAATAATTCTGAAAATGTGATTTCTAGAGGATGTCAAAGCCCGTGAATGGTTTTAAACTGACTCTAAACACACTCGTGTCAGTTTTTACCAATTTTCTTAAACATTTAGTTCGAAAAATTCTAGTTTATAATAACTAGTAATTTGACCTGTCCTGACGGACAAACAAATATCGAGCCACTGACAGTTCCGAAGTACGCCAGCAAATTTGAGTACAAAATTTCTTCACAAAGTACACTGCTTCATAGGAAAAAAGTTTAAAATAACTAACACAATTTCTCACATTTTTTAAATTCCTATACGCACTTTCAATCTTTCCTAAACACAGAATTATGATTAATTACAAAATAACATAAGTTAAAATAGAATCATAAGGAAAATAAAGAGAAAAAGAAAGCTTATATATATATATATATATATATAGAAAACCACAAATTAAAACCTAAACATACAACACACTGCATCACAAAAAGGCTAAATCAACCTATGCACAATTTATTAACACAGTTTCAAATTTTCCTATACATAATTTCAAACAGTGTAATACATAATTTCTTGAATAATAACTAAATAACATTAAAATAAATAATAATAATAAAAATAAAGAAAATAATAATAAGAAGAAAAAAATGAAAAGAATATAGGAAGCCACAAATTAAAACGGTACCAAACAATAAATCAAAAATAAACAAACAGCGCAGTTGCGGATAGTAAACAGGTACGAGTTTTACAAAAAAATAGTTAAAACATAGAAAAAATGATACATTTATAAAAGAGATTGAAAACATATATATTTAAAAAATAAAATAAGTGGGTTTTCCTAGATGAAGAGTTTTAAAAAGTCTCGATCCCCCTCTATCATTTTCTTTCCATTTAAATTATATTTTAAATTTCTTGAGCTAAAATATTTTTCATAATCAATTTCATACCTTTTCTCGATTGGCTGTCCTGCAAAAGTTGTTTAATGGAGCGACACTTTTTTTTAAGTAAGTGTCTCTGATGTCTTGCCATGAATCACATTTAAGGATAGTATGTTCCACTGTTCCTTCATCTTTTCCGCAGAAGCACCAGGGACTCTTGCCGAAGAATCTGTTTTGATAGGTTTTAAATGTTCCGTGGCCTGTGATGATCTGATTTAAGTAAAAATCACCTAACACGCTTTTTTTCATCAACCTTGTCAAATAATTTTTTAACCTATTTACCTTTACTCGAATGATCCCACAAAATTTGCCAGATTTGCCAAATATTTTTCCTCATTTCCGTTTTCCTCTGTTGTTTGGTCTTGTAAAAATAAAAATCGATTTCTTGTTTTCCAATGGCTTTCTTAGAAAAGTAATCGGCTCTTTCATTTCCTTTCTAACCAGCATGAGCCTTAGTCCACCGAAGTAGAACGTTACTGTTAGTATCTTGAAAACTATTTTTAATAACCAGAATAAATCTACTATTTTCTTCTAAAGACTGTATTGAAACTAAGGCTCATCTTGGATCCGAAATAATACTGGCTTTAGCTATTTGCCGTCGTTTACAATAATTAACCGCTTCTCTTAATGCTACCATTTTGGCGATAAATACTGTTGCGTCGTTATTTAATCTCCATATTTCGTTTTCTTTTTCATTTACATCTTCAGAAACGATCATTGTACAGCCAACTCTATTATTAATCTTTGAGCCATCTGTGAAAACGTTTATTCCAACGTAATTTCTTTCATTAAAAGTTATCCAATGTATGGAGATGATTTTTCATGGGCTCACTTCTATAGCATAATCAAAGTTGAAAGAGATTCCAATTTTTTCTAAATTTTTAATATCTTGCTGTTGCTGCAAAATTTCGTTCTCTTCTTTGATCTTAATGTCGATTGGTGGGCAACCTGTCAAAAGACTCTGAGCAAACGTAGAAACTGTTTTGTACATTTTGGCTATGGCCAAGGGTCCCCTTCTTTGGATTTGAAATAATTTCTCCCTCATTGCCACATTTTCTTTAAACTAGATTTCTTTTCCATAATAGATCATTCTTTCTGTTGTTCCTGCTACAAGAATCACCCAACTTTAGGACAAAACATTTATTGACGCATACAGGGACACATAGAAGACAGCATTACAACTACGCACACAGCAAGTGAGTAACATCATTATGACTCGAAGAAGGAATGCATTAAGTAAAAAGCGGCAGGCGCTGATTCACACAGATAATTCATGCGCGCAAGAAAAATAGTTCGCTCGCCTCAACCCAACACTTTCAATAACTCTCAAGCAAATCTCCTTAATAACTTCTGGCTTTAGACCCCAGGTGGCTCTTGAAATTCTGTAGATTTTTTTATTGCAGCTTCGTTATTGTTTCTTTAAGCTTATTAAGATGAGGCATCAATGAGAAATTTGGATCAAAAGTCAAGCCTAAATATTTTAATTTTATTGTATACTGAATACGTTCTGATAAAAGATTTATTGTAGGGATATGCGTAATATTTTTCTTAAACATAGTAAATTTGGATGTTTCATGGCTGAGAGAAAGACTGAAAACTTCAGCCCACTTTTCTAGCTTAGCCAAATCTGAAGTTCCAATTTCAGAAAAATGATATGACGCAGTGGAGCCTGTTAGTACAACAAAATCGTCCGCAAAGGCCTGGACTTTGACTTCAGTGTATACTCCAAATTTATTTAATGCTTCATTTGCTATTAAAATCCAAACGTTTGGCCCTGCAAAAGTTCCCTGTAGAACTCCAACATTATACCTCCATGGTTCCATTTCATTCTCTAAAAGAGCACTTTTATTCTGCAGAAAGTTTCCGAATATCTTGAAGAGTTGTTTAGGTACATAATATTTATTCAATAACATTTTTATATAGCTCCATCTAGCACTATTAAAATCGTTTTTAATATCCAGTGAGATCATATCAACAATTTTATTATTTACTTTCATGTCTTCCACAAATTCAATTGCTTTTCTTAGTGCGTCAATGATACTTCTCTTTCTCCGGAAACCAAATTGATTTTCTGAATTTAACTTCTTATTTTCCAAAAAATCAACTAAACGTTTGGTAATTAACTTGCCCAGGACCTTTCCTCAGCAGGGCAGTAAACAAATGACACTGTAAGATGAAGGAAGACTTGTATCTTCGCCTTCGACAATTTTCCACTTGGTTGGAAAAATGCCATTTTAAAAACAGCAGTTCCTCTTTTTTGCACAACGCCATCTGTCTGCATAGAAAAGTTCGTTAATTATTCCATTTGTAAGACCAACAAAACCTGGAGATTTGCTGTCTTCGAGCGAATCGATAACAGTCTGAATTTCCTCTGTTGTAGACTTACATTGATTATCATTATCGAGACTTGTGGATTCAATTATAACATCGTCCAAAATGTAAGGAATTGAAAGTATTCGTATAAATTCCATTACCACTAATAATTCTATTTAGGTTCAACTTATTGCATTCGTTTTGCTTAATGATGTCATATGGAATACCAAATAAATTCTTTTTAACCACGTTTTCTAAAACATTTCTGAAACATATCTGTTTTGCAATTAAAATTTCCTTTTTGAAGTTGAGTGATTATCTTTTGTAAATGAACCTCCTGGCAGTTCTTTCTTCAAAATCCACAATTTCTTGAAATCGCCTTCTCAAGGCTCTGACTTTTCTTCTCTAAATGTCAAGATTGGTTTTCTTGTTTTTCGAACTCTTTTTCTGATTAATTTCACATATAAGGTAAAAACCTTCATAAAATTTATCAATGTAATCTTCCAGACTTGTAATATCAGCTTCTGATAATGTAGTGATAAGTTCCTTCAGGTCTCTTTTAAAATCTAATATTTTCATATCCTGTAACTTCAGAATTTTCCTGCACTCTGTTCTTCCAGTTTTCTGAAAATTTACTCCTGTGAGAATTAATCTATGATCGCTCAATGTTTCTTGATCACGAACTTTCCATTCCCTAATGCGTCTGTCATCTGTGTTCCTTGTGAGTGCAAGATGAATCCAAGATTCGCCTTTTGTGCGAGTGTATGTTGGAATACTGTTTGGGTCATTAACAACTGTTATATTCCATCTGGAGATAAATTTCAAAACCTCTTCTCCTCTTCTATCCGTTTCCTTCGGACTCCAAACATTTTATTTGGCATGAAATCACTCATTATACTTGTTCTGTTATTATTGTTGCTGTTTAAAACCGTATCAAGTATATGGATATTTTCTGTAATGTCTTCAGACGGAGAACAGTCAATAGTTATAATTAGAAGTTCATAATTCATCCATTGAATCTTGATAGAAATCTCTGTGTATTAATAAAGGGAAGTATTTAATATTCTGGTTGAATATAATAATTACAGCTCTTGGATCATCCGTATTTTGTATTTTATTGGACCTTTTGGGAAACCGTCGACTTTGTTCTCAAAATGATACGTTTCATTAATTTGCATTAAGTCTATTTGTTGTTGCTCAATATCTTGTGTCAACATCGCTGTGGTTGCTCTATTATGATTTGTGTTCAAAAAATCAGCTCTTAAATTTTTTCTGTTCTATTAACCATTATTGGGTTCCTCAAAATAATTTGTTCGGCTTCTCTTAAATTCAATCTCCTTTTCATAAATTGAACAGCATTTGTTCCTGGGGCCATGATCTACTTCATATGTGCTTTTGTAGTTTTCATTGTGGATAACACAATTCCTGCAATGTGTTATGTATAAGGTATGATTAAAGCACTTACTATGCAGATAGGATATAAAATTTCGCCAGGATAAATTCTCATTGAGAGCATTAAATGGAATTTCGAATAAACAATTTTCGTTCAAATTCATTTGAGAAACCAAAACAATTACTAAGACAAATTAACACTGATTTGCACCATTCAGTAAATAGTAACCGGTACTCGAAAAGGATTATAACTGTAAGTATCGATGTGAACTTTGGATGAAAACAATCAATTATTAATTATACTTCAGGGAAATCATTCCAAGACAATTGTGACGCTTCCACGCTGTCAATTCTCCCAGACTCTTTTAAAAATGTATTTTGCTAACCTGAATAATGTTATTGGGTACTACTTGTGATGATAATTAAGATTACAGTAGTTGAAGGATTAAGTTGAAAAGGGATGTAAACTTCTTAAACATGAATTAACAATTTAGCTCAAATAATAATAATAGTTCAAAATTTAAATCAGCTCAAAATGTCTTTCATGAATAGAATTTTAATTTAGTTAAATTTTAATAAAAAATTTATGTATAAATTTAATTACACTTTCTGTAAATTATTAATTGAATGTTTAACTTTCGATAATTTATCTTTAAAGAATTAATTCAGTCAGAATGAATATAAATGTCGAAAGGACTTTCAAAATTCAGATGAAATAAAATATACGAAGTCATCCTTTTGTCGTAATAATTTCAGGTCATTTTCCAAAATTGGTATCTGTCTAATCATAGGGAATTTACTATTTTTTCAGAATTAATTTTAATTTATATGATTTTATTTGATTAGTTGGATGAAGGTTTCGTTTTGAGGTAATACAAAAGTTATTCTGGGATTACCTTGCAATTTTTAACCAAGAGAACAAGACGTAAACATACTTGGAAACTACGAATGGTGCTTCTCTGAGAAAAGGTATTTAAGATATTTCATCAGATTTTGTTTCTGCTCATTGTTTTTCAACAAAATGCAGATATCATTTCACAGCCTGAAACTTCTAGACCATTTTCAATACAATTTTCATGTAAGAATTAACATTCCAGCAAGAAAATAAAAGACACAATACCAATTTGAATAAACAATTTTCATTATTGTCCATTTTCTTTACAATTAGCTCTAAGAATATTTTCCCCTTTGAATGCATATTGAAAAGAAAGTGTACCGCCCCATACCAGGAAAAAAATGCACATCACGTGTAAATAAAGACAGGTTCTGTCCATGCGAATATTGAACCGTACAATATTTGATGTCTTTATCTATTGCTAATGATGGAGGATGATGCAACCGACGTCAGAAAGGAGCCTCATCTTTAAACGATTTATCCTGTATTTGAATAACCTTCTATTTGAATGATTTGTCTTAACTTTTAATGATCCTTATCATATCTTCCAAATGATCTGTCACATCTTTCTTTCGATGACCCTTACATTATCTATATATTGTCCTCTGATTGCTCTTATCTTTAAGTGATCCTCTCCTTTTCTACCAATTATTTGCATTATCTTTCAATGACCCTTACTCTATCTACCAATAATCATCATATATTTATGCTTCGAAAAGAGCTTTATCTTCCGAACATTAATTTAATTTCCCAATTACCGCATCTTCCACTGCTTCATCTTATATTCCAATGACTATGCCAACTTTTGATGATCTATATTTTTTCCCAATGGTCTTTACCATATTCCAATCATTAATCTTCTCTGCCAATCGTTTAATGGTCATCATATAATTATGGTTCAAAAGGAACCTTACATTCCTATGGCTGAACAGCTTTCTTGTTTCTCTACCCGAATCTCCGTTTTAATAGAATAAATTTCCGAATCTTAAATTCATAATATATAGCAGACTAAAGTCTGCTTGGGACAATTTAAATTTTTAATTTTTTTATGATGTTGTAGACGTTTTCAGAAGTTTTAACATAAAAAAAGTGTGTTTTATATAGGGAAAAAGCCTTTCAAAATTTTTAACGTCTTTTTGCTTCCTACATTGCATTTTGACATCAAGTGGTTTCACAAAGATCAAAAGAAAAAGAAAGCATGCGAACCACCGGAAAAAGGAAAATAAAATTGTCAATAGAAAGGAATACAAAATTCTTCAAAGGCCACTTTTTTCTCTCTTTATCTTTCAGACCACTGCAAGAAATTTTTCGGGATTCCACAAAGCGAAATATAAAGAAAAATGTATTCCTCTGCTATTCATGGTTGCCCTTATCTGAGGAAAAAGATAGCACATAAAGTGCAAGCGTTATGCATTTTTCTGCTTACAGGTCTTTGGATCCAGAAAGGCGTTTTGCCCGTTTTCTTATTAGTTCCGGAATCCAGTCCTCCGATTTTTTCCTAGTATAAAACTTATGAAATCAAGCAGAATTCCGTTGTTGCCATTTTTTGCAAAGAAAAAATAAATAGTCGGAAAAAAATTGAAAAAAGTAATACTCTTGATTATAACTATTTTATCTTTATTCAACAGAAGCTGAAAAATATTTGGTGAAATAAACTTTGAGACAAATAGCTGATAATAATTATTTATAATTTTTCTTACAGAACTTGCATTCCATTTCCTTGTTGCTTGGTCGATTACAAAAAGTTACATCTGTAGAGTTATAAAAAATTATTAGTTTCGAATTGTTCTATTATAGTTATAGATATAGAGTTTGTTTCAACAAAAAGTTCCAAGTAGGCCTCTGTTATGGAAAAGAGAAATATTTAGTTCCGGCAAGTTGAACCGATATTCAACTGGTATATGACAAATATGTGAAATGAACTTTCTGACGTAAAAATGAAACCTGCACTTTCTACTACTCGTGTCGTCCAGAAAGATACACACAAGGAAGGCAGATGCGAAAACAAAGCAATGAATGATTAAAAATGCCCCATCTCTGTTGCTTCTTTTACTGAAGGAAACTGAGATAGGCTGTTTGAGAAACACACCTGCATTATTTGGCAGCGGGAATAAGTAAGTAACGGGATACAAATCTACTCTTGAATTTATTCGTTTATAAAATTAATTCGCAGATAAAATCCGCTTTCCAATTTCTTTCTTCATCCTAGATAAATGATCTTTTCTTCACTGCGCTTGCATCTTTCATTTTACTTTGGCGAATTAATTAATCTACTTATGCTTCATCTTGTATGAATTCATGGAGAATGTATTAATCTTTGCATTTTAGGTGCACAATATAAGCAATGATGTTCGAATTACTCGTAATTCAGTTAAGTTGACCCCTGAATTAAGGAGCGTAATTGCCCAGATGCACTGAATTCTTAATTGATATGAATGAACATCGTCTTTTATATTTTAAACATTGTTTCTAATTCAGGCAAAGATGACTTTTATGCAAGCATGCAGATTTATTATTTCTTTTCGGAAGAATAGCATTTTTTTTTTCTTTGAGAAGAACAATGCTTGCAAACAAATGAATTCATTACAAATAGTGTACGATTTCAAATATGGATATCCCCTGGGCTTCTGTGCATTCGCCATTCAGCTATGATATCAAAATAAGTGAGACGAGAGATGGAGGAGAGATGTTTATTATTTAAAACAAAATATAGAAGCGTTGGTAAATGTGGAGTTAACGGTACGTACCTGTTTCTCGCCAATTCTTCTTGGCTCAATTTCTTTGTCGTCGCCAAATTTTATTCCTCTCTTAAGCATGGTTAACCTGAAAACGAGAGATTTAGCACGCAATGGCTGCGGAATTTCAAGTGTTTACCGGGCAATTTTTTTTAACTTGAAAAAACATCAGCGGCTTCGCTTTCAGCATAGCGGGCCACTAGTAGCTTAGCTCATTCATTGAATTTTAAAAATCATTTTTTTTAAAAAAAATACTGAAATCAAGAACTCCCGCACGTTTGAAGTGTTTACCGGGCATTCATACACCATTTTAACACAACTTTGGGTTCGGCTAGCTGAAGGTCATGAAATGTCGAAAGGGAACTAATGTTCCCTGAAATTCCTTTTTCTTTTATTTCTACATATTAAAGCCTTAACAAATTCTGTCTCGAAATTCGAAGCAAAAACTTTTGAAATGATGAAATCAGTCAAAAATCAATTTTTAGAATTCCAAACGAAGTTTTAAGCAAATTCGAAGAAATTGACCAATCACATCTTACAAATGAACCGATCAAAACAAATCTCAATATCGCGCCATGCGCAGAAAACTGATGAAAAGATCAATTTCAACGCATGCGCACATTTATCTCGTTTAAAACATCATTGCGCAACCAAATCATATGTTCTCTCATCTCCGATCTTGGCGGCAAAGAGTTGGCTCTCCTAAGAGAAAAGAAGTAAGACTTAACTCCACATTAACCGAAGCGTTGCGTAAGTTTCGAATGAAAGAAAGTAGCGGGATTTAAAAAGAAAACACCAATAGGGACGAAGAGGGTCGAAGAAGATTGTCTAAAAGAAAGACGCTCCTAACAAAGAACTCCGAAAAGGCGCTCTTGCTTTCAGTGTGCCTCCCTTCTGAGGAGTAAAATTTTCCGAACGGGGTAAGCGTTGCTTTCTGAAGCGAACAGTGTGTTTAAGATTTTACATGAATGTGACACATAGAATAACATTTGTCATCTGGATATGGAAACAAATCTAACAAGCTGCTTCGAAAGAATTATCACCAGGAGGTAGTATTTATTTTCCTCCAAAATCGAAACAGTTCACAAATCATTTGTTTCAATATATATTTAAAGTGTTCCTGGTCGACTGCAGAAAGCTTTACGTTCGGCGTTTCCGTAATTAATTGCTGAGGTATTATTAACCATTCAGACATCTAAAGCTCATTTAATTACTAGGGTAATAATGGAACCATGCGACTCGGTCGCAGTGAATAATGCTCCTTAACCACTCTGGATGCTGATTAAAGAATGAATAAGTTATTGTTATCGTAAATCTTTGTGTCAGTCGAGGAAGACATAATCGATACTCATAGTGTAAGAATGCTTTCCCGTCTATCTATCAGCCATATTTTGCTGGAATCGGAATGAGAAGGATTATGATAAAATTTCTGGTCTTAATATTTACTTTTGGAATAAAATGTATACATACTTTATTAAATTTATATTTTCATACTTTTACTATTGGGAATATTTAGAATTTTAGGTTTTGGTTCTGATTAACAAAAGCCAAATAATTTACATGTTAAAAAGAAATATTTTTCTTATTAGAAAATTTTTGAGTTCTATTGCAAAGAGTTCGGAAGTAATCTGAAATAAGATTTAATACATTTTTTGCTTAACTATTCATAAAATTCATGTTTGGTAAAGTAAAATTTTTATCGATTTTTCACTCACTTCTTTATAGGCTAGAGCACCCTAATTTGTACACTTACGTGTTCTCAATGAAAAAAAGGGTACTTACGTATTAACGCCACCGAGGCTACGGATTGGCGGTAATGCGCCAATAAAGAGCAATCTTGTTTACAAAAACCGCCAAATTGGCGTTAATACGTAAGTACAAAAACCGCCAAATTTGGCGGCACTTAAAAACAGCCAAATCTGTAGCTACGGTGGCGTTAATACGTAAGTACCAAAAAAAGCATTTTAATATTTTCAGGGCAGTAATAGATTATTAAAATTAAATTTTGATTTCATATACGTTGAGCCACTTTTTAGTATAAAACAAAATAACTCAAGATTCTATGACATTCATAATACTGATTTATAAAGTAAAGGCTTAGAAAATAATTAGGACACAAATATCTACTTTTTAGAACTACTAAAAGTTTGTTCTTAAAAATTATTTTTATTCTGTTGAAAATTCGCACAGGAGAATTTTTCCACTAACAGTACACTGTTTTGCCACTTAATGAAGGATGACAAACTAGCCTTTGAGGTTGCAGCGAATACTTCGGAGGGAGGAGAAACAGTTCTGTTCCTTGCGAAGTATTAATCAGATAGTAAGAGTTAAATGAGTCATCTTGGGTTTGATTTTAGTTGGTATTTCCAGATCAGTAAATCCTAGTAAGAACAAAGAGACGCTGAAAATAAAACTCAATTTACAATGAATTAATTAGGCTTTACTAAACAAAAAGTTGAAAAAGTATAAATAAGAAACATAAGATTTAAACAAAAACGATAACAATACACCTTTTAGCGCTCGCAACGCAGTAGCCTCAAGTGATTGCACCAACAAAAATACACAGCGATTAATATTTAAAGCACATAAAATGTAATTTAGAAAGTAATAGAAAAGTATTCAAAATGGAAGGAATGAATGAGAACCTGAATGACGAACTTTTTCGAAGCCCACTCGCCATAGAAGTTCTAAAATGGACAAATTTTTCGGCCAAGGGTAAGATTATAAATCAAGAGTGAATCCTGTCCAACCGCAATATAAGAAACATTTTGAAAAAATCAAGAGGCTAAAAATCGTTAATGAAAATCGAAAAAAATACTAGAGTGCGTAAAATAATTTACACTCTCTGCCGAAATTATGATGAAGACAAGGGACTCCAGACACACAAGGACAAAGGGAGTACAAAGTTCTGGAAGCTAGCAAACCTAGCTCCATCTATGAAGAAAAATTCTACAAAGAGTTTTAATTTATTTTTGATTAATTAATTTATATTTAATATCTTTATTAAATTTTGTTAATTATAACTGTTAATTAGGCTTTGCTTGACATATACCCAGCAGCTCATTCCTATTCATTTTTTACTGTTTAAAACAATAAGTAGCAGGTAATCTTAGAAAAGGGTTCTTACATTCATTAATGAAATGTTTCATGACCTGTATCAATATTCCGCTGTATAACCTGTCTGTAATGCTTTAGTTCTGAATTATAAAGGGTTAATCTTCCCAAAATCTCGGGTTTTTTTTTCTTTCTCACGCAACTGGGTGAAAGAAGTTATGATCTGGGTTATTAGAATATATCCCAAAATTTTGTTTATACACTTAATTATATATCTGAATCACAAAAACATCTTTATAATTGTGCAATAAGATAATTTCTTTCTACACATTTTCTAAAATTTGATAAAATTTAATATTTTTTGTGAGCTACAAAAGAATCTCCCAGAAAATTTATCCAATTCGCATTGAATTTAAACCGAAATGAGCATTCAGAATGTTGAAATTGAGATCATTACGTTTGGAATTTCCAGCCTCTTAAGATTTGGGACCCAACACCACCGAGGTGTGGGTGGATCATGTGCATATTAAAACTGTTGACGTGGCTCGAACGGCCTCGAATTTGAGCCAAGAGTTGTGTGGAAGTTCATGGGCCTGGTGGTCTGCTGAAATGGTAAACGTTACTAGATCTGTCCTAAAGTATATCTCACGTTCCTTCAAAATGAGAGGTTTATTCACTAATTCAAGCTCTACGAAATGACAGTGCGATTTTTTTCTTCTAATAAAATAAAAAAAATCAACAAAAAGATAGAACAATGATGACTGAAATTTTATTTTTAACTGAAAACAGACAAAATAGACATTAGACATTACACAAGATGCTTTTGAACTATTCTTTTGCTTAAATGATAAGAAATAAAAATTTTAGCAATGTGAAACCCGTTTGGAAAAAAAACTACCAGAAGAGCTTGATTACAAGAAACAATTTAATTCAAAAGATAATTATGATATATTAAATGAATTTCGAGAGAAATTCCATTAACTCTTTTAAAAAAACTATTTCAAATCATTAAAAATATTTTTTAATAAATAAATTTTTTCCTTCAAAAATTAAAGTTTTCAAATCCATTTATAAACAAAGGAAAGGATTTTGTTCAAGTGAGAAAGAAAAATTGACATTTTTGAAGGGGACAAAACATCAAAGAAATCTTGACATATTAAGCCGCAAAAATTTTAATTTCGAAAGAAATATAAATTGAGTTCTCCCTGATTGAAAAATCTTTCCTTTTAAAGTTTTGTCTTAGAAATATTTCTTTTTCTCAATGATGTAAGAAGAAAACCTTTCATTTAATTTTACAAAAAAGAATATTTCCTTACTTCTAAATGTTTATAGATCTTTATGCGCCCCCAGTTTCTTTATTTGAAGTACTTATTTCTGTAAGGTATAAAAATACTTTTTTAATTTTTATTGGTTGAGTTATTATAATAGAAAAAGAGCTTAACAGACAAATGCTTCAAATACCAAAACTGAAATACACTTAATGATTTAAAAATAATTTTGTTTCTGATAGGATGAGTAAAAACATATTCTTTTTATTCTAAGATGTTGTTAAATATTTCTCATTTTTCATAAGTTTAAAATACATTTTGTTCATATAAATTATTCAAATTTGTTTTTTCTATATCCATACTTAAAAAATCTTCTACTTTGCAGAAATAATATTAAAATAATTATTAGAATACCTGCTATTATTTTCCATGTTTTTATATTTTCTGATTTAACGTATGTTGTCCAGTACAATAGTTTAAGAAATATATTAAATAATGAAAATTAAAAAAAATTTGACGATTACTTTTATTTAGGAGATTATAAAATTATATGTTAAAACCTTTTACTATGAAATTGTACTGGAATATTGGTCAATGCGTCATTTGTATGTTTGTATAAAATGTAATATGTAAATTTGTATAAAAGTTATTTTTGATTTACATTTCTCAATATTGTTACTATCACTTGGATTTTTTAGTTTGGAATTATTTTATATGATGTTTATTTCAGATTTGTTTACTGAGAAAACGACAGATATCTTTTCAGTTTATTTGATTAAGTACCTTGTCAGTTTATTTCATTAAGTATCCTGTCAGTTTATTTGATTAAGTATCTTGTCAGTATGCTTGATTAGTTATCTCGTCAATATACTTGATTAAGCCTGAAACTATATTTTTTTATTGTCTGCAAGGATTTTACAGTCAGTCTCTTGAGAAAATGATGTCATTATTTTCTGATTTTTTCATCGTTACTCTGAAAACTCTTTCGTTTCTGTCTAACCTTCTGTGGACAAAAAAAAGAAGCTCGATGCGTGTCAGAAAATAACTAGAACGAGCTTACACATTGTCTGCAGTACATGAATTAAATACGAGTTTAAAAAAATGATACTCTGTAGCTGCGATCCTTGCAGACAAAACATTTATCAAAAAAGTAGCAAATAAAAAACATTCAGTAGACATATGCTATATGGTAAAACTATTCTAAGCTGGTTTCTAAGTTTTTGATTGAAAGTATAAATATTATTTTTTTCGAAAAGATAACTGATGAAGCAAAGATATTAGAAAATATTTACAGACGAAAAAGGCTTTAAATACAGATATACATAACATATATTATTTAAATTTGCATCAACAGTTTATAAATTGTAACTGATTGCTTGCAGTTAAATAATTTGTTCGCGAAAGGAAGCAGCATGAGCTTAATAAACAGCAATGACACACGAAGATTGGTTTTGCATAAAGAACAGCCATAGCTGCCGGATAAGAGGGTCAAAAATTTTCAATATCTAGGATCGAGAATGAGGAGTATTATTTCACCTAAGACCTGGTGTTTATATAGAGCTGATGCGATATAAATTTTCCCATGCACTGTAAGAGGTTACTGAGGTAGCAATTGAGATTGTAGTTCATATTACCTTCACCCCAAATAATCTTCATGTAGGTGGAAAAAGGACACTAATCTAACAAAACTAAAATCAAATAGTTATTACATGCGAGTTTAGAAAACATTAGGTATGGAAGAAGAAAGATGGTTTTTCTAAGTTTTCACATTTTGACTGGCTGAGAGAGATAGTGAAAAAGGAATATTTTGTCTGAATAATTATTTTCATCTGCGATTTACAAAAATGTGTTTTTGTATAAAAATTACGTTTCAATTAATTTTTATCTTTAAACATGAATTGTTTTCATTCTCCTGCCTTTTATACAGTCGACAAATCATGTCTCAACGTGTGAAAAAGATAAACCGAAATCCATCAGGCTATTTTAAATGAAATGCATTACATCGAATTTATTTCAAATTCTACATGTATGTGTCTCGCATCATTCCTGTCCGAATTCATCCAAGTTCTATGCAATAATGCTGAAATGCCTAAATTTTATTGGGCTTGCCTTGGGCGGGGGTTGGCATCAACCTATTCACATATTAAATAATGATTTTTTTTCGCTTAAAGGCGATTTTATATAAATTACAGTATACTGGAAAAAAAGTTGATATTTAGAATAATGCCAGCAATTTATTTAGAGACTATATCCTTCATACCGCCGCTAAAAATGTTAATTTTCAGTATTTAATTACGTTCATTAAATTAATAGGATACGGTTCCCGGGCAAAGTAGTTTCGCTAAGATTCACACGAGTAGAAATATTTCCTCTAGAATTTTCACGTGTTGTCAACAACCAGAAACATTCTCGCGTCTTAAGCAAGCAAAGGAGTAATTTATTAGGACAATTTCATTAACCGAGAAGCAGGATTGCAATGGAGAAATTAATGTTGCGAAACAAACTAATTTTCGAGTTCGCATTTATTCCGCGCGAGTTGCTTCCATCCTTTTGTGCTGCAAGTGCTCTTCAAGGAAAATAGTAAGACACGGGGAAGCTCTCGCACAAACTAATTGTAAAATACCTTACATAAATTCCATACTTTCGTATTCTTGATCAGGCCTTTACGTTATTATATTCTGTGTTCTGACAGTGCATTGGTAAATAGTGTGCTAGTGTCTGCAGCATGAAACTCAATCTGACCTGATGAAGGCCTTGGTGGAGATTTAAAAATAACCATAAAATAAATTTCTGAAATACTAGCAAAAAAATATTGGATTTTTTTCTTATTTATTTATAATTTACTTTGTTCTACATTTTGAATTCCAAGTTTTCTGCAGTTTTATACTCATTTTTAAGAAGCCTACCTGAAAGAAAAGTTAAAATAAACCAATTGAAGTAAAAACAATTTACTTCATGAAACTCTTCTCACGTTTCTAGAGAATCCATAGACCAGAATGAAAGTGCGGGTATTTTTTTGTTTACCCCTTGCTGAAATTGTGGCTCTATTGTACTTAACACTAAAACATTCTATTTTGGTTCGGTGTATTGTATCTAAGTTTTGCAGCAACACTAAAGTTATTTCAGGGAGGAATTTTCAACCGTGGTCAGATGACAGTTAGACTGTCGGAGTAACTCCTAAGGGAGGCCTCGGTTATTGTGAACGGCGATACCAGCATTAGAAAAACACTTCGACCGTAATCAACTTTCTAAACTTCCAAACCATATAAAGGTTACCACATTTAATCATCACAAGGAAAAAATAACAAAACGTCCCTTTTATTACTAGATGCCCGTAAAAATGGATTTTGAGGATAAAATCATACATAGAAAAAATAACTAAACCTTTGCTAAAAAGATCAGTGTAAAAATATTTATTACACAAGTTGTTTCTAGCCGATTAACTAAGTATGGATATAATAAATCAGATACGCCCATGAAAATTTGGAATTCAGTATGAAACTATTTAATAGATAAGACACTTCTTTCTCTCAGCTTTTTTCACATTATTTGTTTGCAGATATGTGGCGATATTATGTTGCATGAAAAGAGGCAAAGTAAGGAGCAGAGTATCAATTTTCGTTCTACCAACTAATTTATAAACAAAACAGAGAGGGATATTAGCATATTTTGTACTTAAAAGTTAGAAATTGCTTTTGTTTACTAAGCAAATAAGTTTATGAAAACGCTTCAGCAAAAACAGTTTGTTGGCTGAAGAATAACTCGCTCTTCAAGTGCTTCCGGAAAGCATGTCAGCTACATACTTCGCTTTAGAAGTTTTTTTTAAACAAACATGACACTTAATATTTATTAAAATGCTCGAATAATTTTTTTAATTTCTTCATAAACATAAAAAAAAGTTACAATACTTTTCGTAAAATTAGAATAATAAAAATGTGTGTCGAAACAAAATTATTTCTACTGATAAAAGCGGCCTATTTTCCCTCTCTTTTTGCCTCATCCATTAAATGACGTAAATCATTACTGTCGTAATAAGAAACTTCGATACATGAATGATATTATGTATTTTCACTTTGTTTTAATACGCAATAATGAGTCGAGTTCCTCATAATCTGTATCCCTTTTCTTAATGAAAGTAATTCTTTAAAAGAGTCCCAAAATATTATTGCGTTATTAAAATTACACATATTATTTTATATGTTTGATAAATAGCTGACTAGCTTAAAATTCTGTCAACAAATCAAGAAAAGTAAAACAGATTAAATTCATTTGATCATCGTTAGGAGTCGGATACATTAACTGTGTTTATTTGTCAATATTCCGCAAAAATAGAGACTTCGGTGGCCTAGTAGTAAGGTCTCTGCTCTGAGTCCGGAGGATTCCAAGCTCCAAACTCTTATTTCACTGAAGATCGGTAGTGTATTGGGCCTGTTTCACGCAAGATCATCACCAACGGGAGGCCAAACGTCCTCCCGTTGGTGTGTGCCCACAACCCAAGTCCACTTACTCACCCATAGGTCCACAGGGTGGGACAATGAAGAGTCACAACCAGAGCGGAAGAGCGTTTATCGGTCACTTGTAGAACAGTTCGCAGATAGAACACCTTCCCATTTGGAAGGTATAAAATAGCACACTGCGTATAAGAAGCGGAGAGCAATACAGCAAAAACCAACCGAACAAAACAAACAAAAAAGCGCCAACGGGTCAACAAAACAATGCAAATCAAATGACATAAATATAGAAATCACCCAATAATGTAGTAACTTATTACAATAATTTCATACGAAAGCAAAAAATCGAAGAAAACCACTGTATATCAAAAGCCACCAAAATTCCATTAAAAAAAATCAAAAAGTATTTTATCATTCCCATTTGGAACACCACATTATCTTGCCACAAAAAAAACCAAAATTATACGTAGAAGGTTCGAATTCCAAAAAATTAAACATTCCAAGAAATTTTTTTAAGTAACGTAAAAAATACTCTAAATATACGAAACAATCACAGAACAATATAAATAAATCAATATTTGTAAAAGTAAATATAAGAAATATTTCACTAATATTGTAAACAATACATAACTTCCAAGTGCCACGTAAATAATATTACAAAAGATACAAAAGTCTCAAAATTGCACATGAAAATTATTATAAACAATACATAAACCTTCACATAACATGTAGATATTATTGTAAATAAAATAAAATTTCCCCATAGGAAGTTTATAAGAGAAAGCAAACGAGTCAACAGCAGCGCAAAAAGAACAGAAAAACACACTTAGTTGGTGTGGTGCGGAAGTTTGAAGACGGGTTACCAGCTCAGGTGTCGTCCTCGTTATCTGACCGAGGCTCAAAATTACGAGGTCTATTAAAAAATAGCCTTCAAAACGGGACGTTAATATAACTAAACTAAACCGCAAAAATAGTACCATCCTGATGCGAAGAAATTTTAAATATTATGTAAAATAGGTTATACAAATGTTGTTTCATAAAAATTCAATCACACTGCGAATTACAGCCTTTAATAGGGGACAGCTTTGGATGTTGTTTCTTTGCTTCTGATTATACAGATGAATTACTGTAAAACTTTAAAATAGTGCAATCAATTTATTTCCTTCATTCCAAACTGTGTGCAATATGCCACTGATCCCTTCCACAAGCTCGATACTTGATTAATATTATTAATTAAAAGTAAATTGCTAAATTAATTTCATGCTGAACCAAAGCTTTGAGCTTTATTTATGGAATACGTATTCAACATCTACACTACCTTGCCAAAAAATGTCGCCATGTGAAATAAATATGCAAATACATGCAATACATAAGAACCCCTGATTGGCTCGGTAGTAAAAGTAAGTTAAAGGGTTGGTGCTTCTAATTTATCCTCTTAATAGTGCTAAAGCACTGTACAATTGATCATTTCTGTAACAGGTGCGTTCGAAGTTATTAAACGCGGTCGAGGGAAAGATGTCTCCGATTGTGAAAACGGTCAAATTATTGTTCTCATCAAACAAAAGAAGCGGAAAGAATTACTGGCTGAAATTACTGGAATTGATTTGAGAAGAGTCCAGCGCATCATAAAAACCTGGAATATAGTGGTGAACCGTCAACATCTCGGAAGAAACTCTTAAGTTCTCTGGACCAAACATCTCTGAGGCGACTGGGGACGAAAAATCGCAAAAAATCAACTATTGAACTCACTGCAATGTTTCTTTATGGGCCGTTGGAACGAATACGGATTTTCATATGATCAAGGGATTGACACTGATTCGAGGTTTAATCCGAGTGTTAAAGAGTTGGTGAATAAGGGCCTTAGTTTAGTCGTTCAAAGTGTTGGTGAATAAGGGCCTTAGTGTAGTCGTTCAAAGTGGTAGCGTAAATCCTGAATTTATCGTTACGAGTCGCTGTAAGCTGAGTGCTTAAGCAGTGCATAGTCACTTTCTTGCATAGATAAACTTTTTGATTATAGCTGTCATCGTTCGATGGTAAGAGGGTGAGAAAAGTGTTCAGTCCTCACGCTTTATATTCTCTAGCGTTAGAAGTACGTTTGACGCAATTTAATAAAGTTGTAAGGCAAGTTCTTATAATGAAATGTAATGAACGATGCAAAATAACGAGAAAAAATTCATTTAATTTAATTTTAGCTTCGCTTAATATAAAATTGTAATGATAATCTGTGTAGTAATTCGAGTTCTCAAAAGGTTTTCATTTCGCATACAAAATTGATTCGGGATATTAAAGCGTTTACAACAGTAATATAATTTATGCACTTAAAATTCCTCATGCAATAAACACAAAATTAGTTTAAGGATTAATTTAACTGAAATAGCTGCATAAACGTAAATAATATTTGCTCAAACGGAAATTTTAATTATATTTTGAAGTAGACATGATATTAGATTTCATAAAGTTGTAACGCTTGTTCTTCAAGTGAAATTCAATTAGCATATTCCTTAACTGCAACGTCACAGCTGGTTATTTCATATCAGATATCAAGATCCGGGAATTTTACATAGAAATTTTGCAAAAAAGAAAGCATTAGAAGCCTAAGATAAATATTTTCATAATAAACAGAATTAAGCTTCTTAAATTCTTATAGCTTGAAAAGTAACTATTTTAATATGAATATAACATAATTGGTATTTTATATGTGAAAAATTTCTAATTTTCCTTTATCGACATGGTTTTAATTTAGATTTTTTAAGCGTAGGAAAGAAGTAATTCTTTTAAATTTTATAGAATTTGTAATTTTCTCTCCAGAAAGAGTTAATAAGTATTCATATTCCCTCGAGATCTTGCGTGAAAAGGCAGCGGATGATTGATTACGGAAATATTTAAATTAGAATCTTCAAAAGTCTTTGTTTGCTTAATAAAGTGGTGACATCCAAAGGGAATTTGGTTATTTTAATAGGTTAAATTATCGGAATTTTGCCTTAGAGTTTTCATGAGATAATAAAAGTTTATTCTACGACAATATTAATATGAATTCATAACTTCGAAGCGCTGTGGAATGTCAAGAAATATTTAATCGATATTGTGCTGTATTTCCAGGATTTTATGAAGAATCTTGAGCCTTCTTTACAAAAATAAAATATTTATTGATGATTTCCACAACATAGACATTTTACACAAACATGCACATAACACACGTTACATTAATTCACATCGAATTCCATCTTAACAACGTTTCTTCTTCGTTCTAAGCAAAGTTCGCTCAGCCAAAAATATTGCCAAAAGATTTTTTTAATGAATTTCTTTTACGGCCAAAAGATATTTTTAAATTAATTCTTTTATGACCAAACAATTTTTGTATCTAATTAATTTCGTTTTTAAAATATTTTAATAATTCTACAAATATATACTTGTTTATTCGTTACAAATATTACAACATGAAGCTTATTTTAATATTTGAACTCCAAATACGTTTGATGCGTGACAAAGTTAAAGGAACATTTCGGGAATTCGGTACATTATCGAAATAATTGGAAAAGTAGATAAATGGACACCGAGTTACCCCCGCCCTGCGTTCACATAGGGATCAATTGAAGAACTGATGGGAGCGACAGCTGGGATATCAAGGTGCGAGTCCTATTAGCCATCACTGGCCACTACCCAACTCCTCCCAAAGGAGGTACGTTCCCTCATCGGAATGGGGTAACTCAACACCATTACTATATCCAGGGAAGCGAGAATCCACTTAGCAATTCGGCGATTTCTCATCTTCCTACTCTAGGTGACCTTCACTGGTGCGGCATCAGGAGATAACGATTCATGCAAGAAATACTTGTATTAAAAGATGCTAACAGAAAATTATTATCAAAATGAAAGCAATACTCATTGGACTTCGCAAGGAAGTCATGTTATGCCGGGAAGTTCATAACCTAATTGAAATAAAACATTAAAATAACCTGTAACTTAACCATCGCTGTTGAAGTTACAGAAGTAACCGAAGTGAAAGCTGAAAAGTTGGATTCCACAATAATACAATTTGTTTCTTAAGTGTACTCCAAATAAAAGTATGGCGCCTATAGGAGACATATATTTTGTCAAAACACAGACATCCTATACGGAAACATGCGGAAAATAAGCTCGACATGTAAATCAGTCTGGTTCTCGCAATGGCGCAGCAAAGCCATCCACTCCTTTGGTGTTGGTCCTGTGATGTCATATGGAATTCTTGGACAGCGTCAGCGATGCTTTCCTAAAGTAAAAAAAAACCGATATTCTATTTTCCTTCTTTGTCTCCTATCTATTTTCCCAGTCTTTAATTCACCTAAAATTCATTGCTACGATATCTAAGATTGGTGTCACTTCTTGAATATACATTTGAGATGACACATGAAGCTTCTTGCCCCTCTCTTAATTTCTACTATCACTTCAAAGTGAAGACGTATAACTCAGGATCGATCAGGTTTAGATCTCGAGATCCAGATCTCAAACTCTCATTTTCTAAAAGAGACTTTGACAACAAAATAGGAAAGTTATTTCTCTCCTTCGTCCATAACGCTTCCAAATACTTCGACATTGTTCTTATGTAAAATCAAGTTTATCCCCTGGCTTTTACAGATTGAAATGTTGAAGCATATCGAGAGTAAAAATGAATCAGAAGGTCGCGAAATGTCTATTAACCAATATTGTACGCCAATTTAGCATATTCATCGCTACGGACGAGATATCTCGTCCTTCTCGAATCTTCTCTTTGAATTTGACTTGCATAACAAATTTATTAAATTATAAATGTTAACAGATGTCCGCAGAATACGTTCACCTCTTTTTTTGGATTTATAAATTGTTTAGAGCGAGCAAGGTTACCTTTTGTCTTTCTTGAAGCGTGCCTCTAATTCGCCCACAGCGATGAATGTGTTAATGCTAATATCTTACCAGAATCAAATGGTATTGACTTTAGAATAGAAATTTATACCTTTGTATTTCAGGCAAGAAGATTCACTCATCAAACCTATTGTTGACTGCTGGCATAGATTGAGCAACTGAACACTCGACTGAAAATCTGCTATATTACATTGAAGCAAAATCATTTGATATTGGAAGATGTTCCTTTCTGCACAGTTTCTGAACAACCTTCTTAGTTCCATTTGGTCTACTAGATTGTCCATATTTCAGCCGTCAACGCTCTTACTACTTTCCAACACCTGTCACTCTCGTTCGCCTGCTTCCCAGCATTCCTCATCTTTTTACTTTTAGAAAATAGATAAGTTTTTACTTGGTGATGCGATATTCTTGAGCGTATTTTAATCCCACGATGCCATCATATTTCACCAACTGTTCAACTTGCATAAAATGGGCATAAAAGTTCTTTTTTGATTTCCGGGAGTCTTTACTAAACATTACCTAAAAATTTTCACATCATTTTGCAGCTTAGCCAGATGTTCCTTTTACGCCGCACACAAAACAAAATAAAAACGATACATTTAGAATCATTTGGCAATATAGAATCCAAGTTATTATTTTGATTAGATGTTTTATTCTAAAACAAAATTGTTTTCAGAAGTATCCATCGAAAAAACTACACTGATTTATTTTCTAGACGAATTATTTTTTTCCACATTTTACGAGACAAAAAAGAAACTTCAAATAACTTTATAGGTGTCACAAAAGTATATTTTTCATCATTCCTTAAATTATTTTTGTCACATTTTTAAAAGTCCATCGAGTTGGAACATTGCATTCACAGCCCTTCCAAGAAGACAAAATACTTGGGAGAAAGCGCATTAATAAAAGAGGTATTGAGAAAGAGATTGGAGATATTTACTTGTTTATACGTTTACTTGGTTCTTTAGTTGGGATAGGAACTCAAACCTTCTCTCCTCCCATTTCACAACAAAGACCCGGCCACCAGTCAACCACTGCCCTGAAGAGGGCTAAGAAGCAGAGGCAAAACAATCATTGTGATATAATTCATTCGCCTTCTTTAAACTGTTCTAATTAATGAAAATGGTTTAATGGTTTTAGACTTGGTAGTGTTAACCCTAGAATACCAAACTCAATGGGAACTCGAAACTGACAACAAAAAACCTATTGTTGATTTTTGCCATAACTTATCTCACAGAAACCAAGATGTTTTTTCTCCCTCGACTGAGAATCGGACATGCTTGATTTACACATAAGCATTTGTTGCTCGGAGAAATCATTTTTCTTTGCACAGTTTCGTAGTATCCGATATAATTTCTGCTTATTCGGCTGGATTGTTTATATTTCAGTCGTCAACGCTTTTATTATTTTCAGACCACTGGTACTGACACTGGGCTCCTCGTCCTCATCATTTTACTTTCTAAAAATGAACCTTTTTTAATTGGTGATATGATAATCTTAAAGATAATTAAATCCCGCAATGCCTCAATGTCTACCTTACAACAATACCGTAATGAGTTACCATTTGTTAATCTTGACCTCAAATTATATTCTTGGACATAATTTGATTCCAAAATGCTATAACATCTTATCATTTTTAAGGTTGCCGTAAAATAAGCATAAAAGTTATTTTTAAAATTCCGGAACTCTTTGTTAAATTGTATCTAATCACGTTATTCTTCCACAGACATTTTCAGATTTCTCTGAAGCAGAATAGTTAGCAATTGCTTTCATGCAACGAAAAATAATCGAAAACAGTCATACAGATGCTTCACTTTGATCATATTTACTTTCGCTTGGTTATTTAGAATCCAAGGTATTATTTTGATTATATGTTTTAACCCTTCTTTGCATGACTTTTCTTTATTGGTGAAATAAATCAAGGTGATATAATGATGATGGAAATTTCCACCATCATGCAAAGAAGGATTAATCCGTAAAGAATTATTTTAGAAGTATCCAATCAAACGAATTACACTGATTAATTTTTTGGACGAAACAATTTTTCTCCACATGCTCTGAGACCGAAAAGAAACATCAAATAACTTTTCAGGTGTCATAAAGTATATTTTTCATCATTCCCCAAATTATTTTTTGTGACATTTTTAAATGTCCGTTGAGTCGGGACCTTCGATTCACGGTCCAACCGAGAAGACGAATGGCTGGGAGAAAGCGCATTAATAAAAGAGGTATTGAGAAAGAGATTGGAGATATTTACTTGTTTATGCACATAAAAAAAATGCATCCTCTTTTCGGTTCCCAACTCGAGATTTATTTCCCGGAACTGCGAGTTTAAATGGAAAAGAAAGTTTTATCGAGTCATATTTCACTGGCCGCGTATCAAAATTTTTGAAGCCGGAGCTTATGTTTATATATTTGTGATTTAAATCTTTTTTTCTTTTTTTCTCATCCCTTTCTGACTTCCTGAGGAAGATCGGCTCGAATTGGAAGGGCGAGGTTTGTGCTACGGCAGGATTGATGTTTATTTTGAAATCATTTTAGGAAATATCTGAAGCTAAAGGTCCCTTAAATATTTATTACGTAGCACCACGCTCAGGTTGCGGTTGCAGAATTATTTTTCGAGAGAAGCATTTCAAACTTTCCATTACCTCGGCCTCAGTTTTCCAGAAAGACAACTGTAACTGGGAGGAACCTCTTCTGAAAATTTTGGTACATTCAGAATTTCTGAGTAATATTTTAGTAACTTTTTAAAGGAAGTATTGAAAGTCATGGGGTCATTTGGAAAGTAATGAAATTCTTCTAATAATAATCTAGGACATATTTTGCATCTTGTATAACGAAGAAGTAAATGCATGCAACACATGTTGCCAACGATCTGCTTCCTATTCCATTAATTAAACCCATTTGTCGTGAAATTTGTACTTCAAAATTCATCGTAAATTAGAAAAATAAAAGGTTTTAAAGGTTAAACACGTTTTTATTGGTTAATTAAAATCCTGAAAATAATGTTCTTTCATCAAAAATAAGCAGGTCGAAACAAAATCCTAAAGTCGAAATCCAAAAAGCACTGATAGAAATACTTAATGTAAAATCGTTTTAATCACATTTCTAATACACTTTCAATTTTTAAGGAATTTCTTTCATTTGATAGCCATTGAGGCTTTCTTACAGTGCTGTTCCTAACAATTCACGCTTTTTGATTTAGTTTTGGTCTTTATATTTTTAGTAAAAATGTTATTTTCAAGAATTCTGCATTTCAAAATTTGCAAGAAATGCATATGGGCCTTTTGTATGGAATGACACTTTAATTAAGATTGATTAAATGATAATTAGGTTCTCTAAATATCAAAATATTATTGAAAAGTCATCTGAAAAACACAACTGTATGAAATTTCAGAACTCTGGTATATCAGGAGAGCACAGTGAAATATCGACTGCGAAAGTTTAATCTAAAAACGGAAGAATGGGGAAAGAAAGGGAGCGAATCCAATGAAACGTTGAGAACTTTGATTGCAATGCGCAAACAAGGAAGAAAAAAAAGGCTTAAAAAGATCCCCTTGTCTTCCCATTCACCTGAATGAAGTCTAACTTGACCCTCAAGGAAAGATTGGGAGAATGATGACAATGAAAGAGAGATTTCGTGAATAGGCAATAGGGTAATTACGAGTCTGCCAGAATGCAATTCTATCAACGTGCTCTGAGCGCGTCCCTTCCCTTTCGAACTTCGCGACCCTTTTTCCATCCCCTTTTTTCCTTATATTTTGTTCTGATTGTTGACAAGGACTGCGTTTCGAGGTCAAGAAACTCGGGGAGACATTCTGACCCCTCCGATACGTCTATTTCTGAATTGGTCTCCTTCCCATACTAGAAAACAGATTTCTGTCTCTGCCTCGTCTTTCCTTCTTTTCTTTTTTCTGCCTTTCTATTCCTCTTATGGGAATATAGATGGCGCCACGGAGACTAGTGTTTAATTTTTTGCTTTTCTCGAAAGCGCGGACGAATTATTTTAATCTGGCGTGTTTCTACAGGGGGTAAGTTTTTTTATTTTTCCTTATGAAAGCTTATTAATTAAGCTTGATGGCTAATATTTTGTGGGTCTTATTAGCGTATTTAATGTTTTTTTTTCCTTTTTCTTTTGATGTTTGTTCTTGTGGATTTGCTACCTGGTTTCTCTTTTTTTGGGGAGTTCGGGCTATGAGAAGCTCTGTCTTAGCCTAAAATAGGCCTGCTTCTACAGAAAATTACCTAAATATTCTTTTGAATCCATTTCGAATAGTTCCTAGCCCTTGAAACAGTGAACTAGAATGGATTCCTTGTTTTTGTTGTCTGCTTTTCGTTTACTTCAAATTACTCTAGGATTGCTTGTATTACTTTCTTTTTTTAATTTTGGCTTTATTGGTATGTCTGTCTATTGTTCTCTGTTTTTTGTTTTGCTGCTGCAATGGCGCGCATCTTAAACATTGTCGTAATTTTTCTATTTTTTCTAACTTCATTTCTTTTTACAATTAAATTCTTTTATTCATTTTAATTTTTGTATGATATTAAAAAAAATCTACTTCCAGTTTTAATTTTGCTTTCTTTTATAAATAATAATTTTATAATTTTTTTTAAATTATTGATTGTTTGCATACTCACACATGTAAACTTGTTGACGGAGCGGAAGGGGGTTTTAACAGGGGAGAGCGGGAGAGGAGAAAAACGCAGAAGACTTCTTTTTATGGGGAAGGGGGGAAGTCGCACCGGATTGCAGATGGAAGAGGGTGCGGCGACCTGCTGGGGAGCGCTTGAAGTAATTTTGCAACCAAAAGAACGGAGAGAAAAGGACGGGGAAAGAACGTATTACACGCAAAAAGGAATCCGGCTATTGCAGGTCCAATTTTCCAAAAAACAATGACTTGGAATACAAAAAGAAATACACCAAAAGAGACTGAAAAATAACAGCAACAACAAAAAAAGACAGGGGGAACTGTTGATGAGAGCTGGGGCAAAAGTAGCTGGTTATCATGAAAGAAGCTGTGCGTGATTACTAAGAGTGTGAGAGAAAAATAATTAAGCAAAGGGAACATTTGGGTTAGAAACAAACATTTTAACTGCCAGGAGAATGCATGACACGCGCAAAAAGCCACCAAGGGTCAAGGAATACTTACCCCGGTCGGTCTTTAGTCTGCTTAGCCAATCATCACTGTTATGTACATTTTTGTTGAAGACTTAAAAGAAAAAAAATTTCCAGAGCTCAAATGGAATTCACTGGGAAGTCAATTCTACCAGGGCGTGGAATTATTCTGCTACAAGTCCTTCACTACGAAGATTTACGTCAGGAGAGAAGAAACCTTGTAAAGAATCTAGGAATCGGTGATTTGTGATCACACGGCAATGATGCTTTGCTACAGCGGAAAGGTCGACGGCAAATGCTCCTGCGGAGGGACAACATACGTTAAATCAAAAATTATAAAGATATGGATATTAATAGCAGGTACTTTAACCCTTAAAAGTTGGATGTTTTAAAAGTTGATTTAAAAATGTTTTTTGACTTTCATTTATTGAATCAAAAGAGGAAAATACTTTAAAAAATCCTATTTTGTTTTAAGTACGGTTTATGGTTAAAAAACTGTTTGTTAAAAACTGAAAGAAACCTGGCTTTATTTCAGAGAAAAGCATTCCTTTATAAAATTCTATAACATTAAACACAGATGAATTCCAAAGACTAATAATACGGATAAGGAACCTCCTTCAACTTTGCAGAATAAAATATGGTATTCTGAAGCATATAAACAAAACAAAAAAGAAGCAGCCTTCAAATGAAAAACAATTGTTTAATTTTTTTGTCAGCACTCAGGCTGCCATCTATTTGTTGTTAATTCGTTTAATGCAATTTTCATATTGTGTCTCATTGGCAACAAGTATTAGAGCTTCAGTCTTATTCTCAAGATTTTAGAAGACAAAATTGGGCATATTGCTTAAAGTCAATACTGGGATTTTAAGGGTTAATAAATATTTTAAATTTTATTTGTGCAAAACAGAATTTTTTTAAAGTATGTGTATAGAAAAAAATGCCAATAATAAGTGTGATTAAAATGCATTTTAACATCATGAGTAAAAAAATGGTTCAGAATACCTTGAAATAAAAAATCATTTTCATTCACCTCATAAGAAATGAAAAAATTTTTTTAAATTATTTTAAATTTTATAATTAAAAATTTCATTAAGTGCACTTCAAAGTTTTGGTATTAGAGGCAACTGTCAGGTTTGCGTTTTTCCTGTAATAATAACTGCACTTATATAAATTTAAAAGTATTTTTATACCTTACAAAAATAGTAAATACTTCATATGAAGAAGCTGGTGACGCATTAAGATATTTTAAATCTTTTGATGTTAGGAAATATTTTCTGAGTAAAATCAAATGAAAGGTTTTCGGCTTACATCATTGAGGTTTACATCATCATAAATATTTTTCAAGGCAAAACTTTAAAAAGAAAGATTTTTCAGTGAGGCCGAGATAAATTAAAAATTTTTTGAACTTAAAATTTTTATGTTTTAATTTGTCAAGCTTCCTTTCATGTTTCGTACCTCTAAAAGAATTCTTTTTCACTTGAAGAAATCTTTTCCTTTGTTTATAAATGAATTTGAAAAATTTAATTTTTGAAAAAATTCATTTATTAAGATTTATTTTTTATATCATTAAATAGTTTTTTAAAGGAGTTAATTCAATTTTACCAGTATTTCAATTAATATAATATCATAATTATTTTTTTAATTAAGTTGTTTTTTGTAATCAAGCTCTTCAGATAGTTATTCTACATTTTTATACGGTTTTCACAATAGTATAAATTTTATTTTTAATCATTTAAGGAAAATTATACTTTAAAAGCATCAGTTGTAATGCCCGTTTCTAGTTAGAAATAAAATTTTATGTTACCACTGTCCTTTTGTTCTATGGAATATTTTTCTTGTAGTCGAAGGGGGGAAAATGCACTGGATGTTGGGTTCACCCAATTGACAGCACTGATATAAGCCCGCATCGCTGTATTTATATTTTAAGAGCTGTGAACCTGGCATTCTCTACTGATGTTTTTGTTTTTCTTTCCGATGTAAAAAAAAAAGAATGCGTTTGTGAATTCTTGAAGAACGCTTTTCTAAAAATAAAAATGTCCGTAATTTTTTATGCAAGAGTTATGTTTTGATTTGAAAGATACTTTTTGCTGAGTCAGGGACTCAAAAGTATGTTTATTTAACTCTTATGTATTAATATCTTGACCTTTTTAGAAGGTGGAACTATTAAATTTAGCAGAGATTTCGGTGAGATCTTGGTTTGCTTCAACACTGTCATTCCATAGATGCTACTCCACTCCACTACGCAACAGAATGTATCTTAACTTACTCTTTGCGCATGACCAAGCCAAATCCTCAACTTGATCCAGTCTGGTTTTGCATTTTTGCCACTTGCAAAGGATCTAGATGGAAAATCGAGAAAATGGTTCTCCATGTAGAGAAAAATCAGGATCTTTTCAGGATCAACGGCCACACTTTCCAAATCAAAAATTCAAGACTAGACATAAGTCACCTTTGCTTCTTACGATCAAATCCTCATTAGTTCTTCTCTACATCAAGTGTTTTTTCCATTCAGTGCAGGAATCATTCATTAAGATCCATTATCAAGTGTTTTTCATCCTCCTTACTCAAATCCAAATCTCAGGTGACTTAACAGCCTTTCTCCAACATCTACCACCCCATAAGTGCACAACACCGGGGACAAAGAACGCTTCCAATCAAAGGGCTGCTTTTCTTTAATACTCTAATCTGCATCATTTCATCAATGTGTGCCTGGCTTTATACGCAGCTTCCTTCTCTACAATATGCACCTAAAGAAAACAGACCGCCTACAATTAGTTGTCGGCAAACTCAGACTTTCCTATTTGAACTCTGTTCTAAACTTGAGGTTTTACACAAAAACATTTCAGTTCACCTTTCCTCTAGTATTGAATTGCTTGTATTTGTGTGCATCTCTGTATGTATTTTCTTGTTCTCTTTTGTAACCAAGAAATATATTAAGGTTGTTTTCCTATTGTAATTAAAATTCAGTTTTAATGTATTATTTGTGTACTGTATATTGTAATTGGACACAGCTCTAGGCAACCCCATGCTAATAATACCCCCTCAGGTCTTTAGTCAGAATGAGATATAACCATGAGAAGAAGGTCCTCCCCCGATCTGCCTAAGCATTCGGTTATTTGAATGACAGCCATCGCAATAGCTCCGAGTACTGAGGGCAGAGTCCTAGTAGCCAATCACCTGGCCACGGCTGGTACTATCACTGGTGGAGGGACCAAGAGCCCCACCATTGCTGGAGTAAGATATAGCTAGGCAGCGCCTTTTGATGTATCTTCCTCTTCAGTTGCGCTACACCCAAGTAGCACATAACATTGTATAATATAATAAAATTCGCAAAAGTAATATTATACAATATTTTTCCCAATATTTAAACTGTGTGAAAGGTAAGACTTTTTCAATATTGTACAATGTTTTTTTCATAATATTGGATAATATACCATATTAAATAATTTACACTATACTGAATAATATTATATAACTAAGGGGTTACACCCCCTACTGGCTCAGCTCCTCAACCCCCGAGAATCACGTTGTGATTCTTTTGGATCACTACGTGATCCTAGCTCGCTTCTCTCGCTGCCTGTACAGTCGTGTGTGCCTGCTGGAAATAGAAAATTATAAGTACATTAAATGCTAAAAGTAAATTTAAATTATTTGAATAACAGGAAGTTCTAACTAAATTCTTTTTTAAAAAGACTAAAATTAAACTTTCAATTACTAAAAACTACATAATCAATTTATAAAATTAAATTTTTACCTTTATACCATATATATGTAAACGTTAGAAAGAAATTTCAATGCTAAAATGCATGATAAGATGCTTACAAATAAAAATTATTTTCATCAATCAGAAATCAGGCACTTAAGACTTCTTGGTACCACAATTGAATGTTTTTTCAACAGTTTCATTAGTCCTAACTTCATTCCAACAAACTTCAAAATATTCACAATTCTCAATGAATTGCTGCTCAGAAAAGCTTCGCCACATGTATGCACACTCTCTCTAATAATTATTTAGCCAAGAAAGATATAACTTTTCTCGCTGGTAGCTATTTAGGTTGAAATCTAGAAGTTGGTACACACTCATAAAATGGCGCCAGGTCGCCAAAGCTAAATGCAGGTAATACTTGTATTAGCTTTGGCGACTTCGAGCCATTTTAAGAGTGTGTACCAAATTCTAGATTTCAACCGCTATTTATATGTTAAAACCTCAGAAAATTTGAGTTTTCGAAAGATGAGTTAACCCATTTCACAAACTTTCAGCTTAAAAAGGACACTTTAAACTGACAAATGGCTTTAAATATGTTCAGATTCCCTATTCAAAATTATAACCCATAATAATTATTTACTTTTACCTTCATAAAATTAACAAAATAGCCCTTTTTCAAATTGTTATAATAATTTTTAAAATTCTTGCTTTTGACACCAAGATTTCAAACATGCTTTCTTTTCCAAACAGAAATAATGACCCGAAACTTCGTTCCGTACAGAAAAACGTTTGACTATGTTTTGATCATTCCGATTTGATCGTCTTAGGAAAGAATCAACAGTTTCAGTTGTTCAACAGTTCTCTTTTTTGACGATTTCTATTTATAACTGAAACTGCCCGACTTAAACTCATTTTGAAAAATTCCGTTGTCTCAGATCAAATCAAACTAAATTCGCCGAATCGATTGTGAACAAAACAAAGTTGCGAGCTGTTTCCAAACAGTGATTATGAAATTCAGACAGATTTTGCGTCCACATAAGCGTTTTATTTAAAAAGATATTACATAATACAACAATATACTGAATATTTTAAAAGTACAAATTAGAAGCATGGAACAATAAAGTACACTTTATTCCTACATACTGAACTTCTGAGGAGCATTTTGCTATTTTATAAACATCTCCACTTACAACGAACTTTGAACACGGGACCCCCTTGTTTAGCTTACCTGCATCCTAACACTGGACTAGCGACACTTGCAGTGGCAACCGTAAATGGTGATAATAAAATGTAGTTAAAGAGTTCTGATCTCTTCAAAATTTCACTCACATTCACATTTTATTCTCAATAGTCTTTTTTAATTAAATCATCTCTTTTCGTTACAATTTCGAGTTAAAAATGAAATTTGAAGTGAAAGAGGGAGCAATTTTAGCTCTTATCTAAGGTTTGCTAATTGAATAAATTAAGGCGATAATGTTTAAAAGTAATTATAATAATATGCTTGAAAGGTTTTGAAAATATGAGACATTAAGGAGAGTTATTATTTTTCCGAAATTATGTACCTTATTTGGGTTTGATTTAGTTTATGAACAATAAATTTCAATTAAATGCAAAATGTGAAATAGAGTTTTCTGTAAAATAACGCGGATATTCCATCATAATTCTTTACAGATTGTCTAATGGAATAATTTTAAAAATTATTTATTCCTCTTTCAATGTATTACGAGAAGCCCTTAACATTTATAATTACAATATTGAAAATCAAATGCAAGATTCGCAACAGTAAATCAAATGCATATATACAGGGTGATTATAATTAAAGTTGCACTTTCAAAAGGCTGTGAAAAAGAACCACTTGTCAGAATGACCTGATATTTCATCTGAGTATATGTGAAGCAATGGGAATTTGTTTTCCGAAAGAAAAAAATAGTTCAAAAGTCCACCGATAGATGGCGCTGTATTCGTGATAAGATGCTGAAAAACGATTACCTTAAAAGATAAGCTAATTTTAAGATGCTAATTAAAAGACGTGACATGTTGTGGCACTTTTTGTTCAAAACCCATCCACCACAACAAGGTGGTGCCACAGCGAATAGGAAAAAAAAACGGTTTTTAACTGTCCCTAGGTCAAAAACCGCAGAAAAAGCAAAAACTTATGAAACCATCAAGGAAAGGAAGTTGGCTTCGACTTTTTTAAGAAACGTTCAATATGCTGTCCACCGTTTTCTGCTATAAGCTGAAATCGCAAAACAGCATGTTCCATAACAGATCGAAGTGTTTCAGTGGTGGCATTGTGAATATGTTGCGTAATGCGGTTTTTCAACTCAGCTAAGTTCGCAATAGGACCCCTCTACATAACATCTTTCAGGTAACCCCACAGACACAAGTCTCAAGGGGTCAGGTCAGATGATCGTGGCGGTCAGGCTGTTGGGAAATGGCGACTGATAATTCTGCCATTTCCAAAATGCAGATTCAACAACTGCTTCACTAGTGTTGCAATGTGCGGAGGAGCGCCATCTTGTACAAAAATTGTGCTATCCACACATCCGCGCTGTTGCAGTGCTGGAATGAGCTGGTTGCTCAAAAGAGATTCATAACGTGTCCCATTGACTGTAAAAGTTACAGGACCAGAAGACCAATCTCCTCGAAAATGGAAGGGCCAACGATAAATGCTGCCGTAAACCCGCACCACACAGTGACCTTTTCAGAATGAAGAGGTAATGGTTGCATTTGGAACGGATTCTCTCTTGCGCATATTCTGCAATTCTGAGTATTGACAGAACCTTAGAGATAGAAATGGTCTTCGTCTCTCCAGAAAATGTTCCATGGCCACGCATTGTCCACTTCCATTTGAGGAAGAAATTGCAGGGCGAAAGCTTCTCGTTTTGGCAGGTCAGCAGGGACCAATTCCTGAACATGAGTAATTTTGAATGAATAGTATTGCAGGATGTTTCGTAAAATTTTACGAACAGTGCTGAGATGCCTGTCTACAGTTCGGGAAATTCCCCGTGCACAGCACTTTCCCAAAGCACTGCTTGACGCTTCTTGCAATGCCACATCCTTCACTGGCGTCGAAGCAATTGCTTTCCTCCCTCTGCCACATTTCACGTGAAATGAACGCGACTCTTGGAATTTATCAATCATCTTCTTCAGAAAGAATGCAGTCAATGGAACAGAGTCGCTTCTTAAATCCTTTAATGTCCGGTATTTCTTCAATGCAATTGCCGCACAATCACAGTTCTTGTAAAAAATCTTCACAAGAAGTGTCCGATCCTTTAATGATAGAGTCATGACTACCTTCCCATACACAGAATAACAGGAGCTGCATGTTCCCCGCCTTTTTATCACTGCGTCATCTGTCGGTCAACTTTTAAACTATTTTCTTTCGCAAAACAAATTCTCATTGCTTCATATATACCCAGATGAAATATCAGGTGTTCTTCACAACCTTTAGAAAGTGCAACTTGAATTATAATCACCCTGTATGCTGTATATATATATATATATATATATATATATATATATATATAATGTAAAAAAATGTTGAAAACATTTTTTGACTTTCATGACATTGATATATTTTCCACAAATCTTCTTGAATTGCAGCATTTTTGCGCATTCGTTGCGTTTGTGTTATATATTTCTATATTATATTATCTTCCCCTTTTATATATATATATTCCATTTTTGTTTATTTTCTCTCTTTAAGAACTTTCGGCTTTTTCTTACCGCAGATTTTTTTCTTGACATTTTGTTTTATGAATGTTTATGTTGTATATGTTGCTTTTACATTTCTGCTATGTTTGTTTCTTATTTGTTATATATATAAAGCAGAACATAATGGGAAAACAATACAATATAATAAAATAAGAAACTCTCATATCAAATTCGAAAATATATGAAAAAACGAATTGAAAGTATATCCGAGTAAAGATAAAATGCGAATAGTAACAGAAGGAAAAATATATATAAATATATCCCATACGCAATGAATGCAATAAAAGCTGCAATTCCAAAAGCGCTGTGGTAGATAGAGTATAAATCTTAAAATGAAAGAGTATAAAATGAAAAATGAAAAACGCAATTAAAGCACAATATCGTTTCATCAGGGGATGAAGTCATCGTGAATTGCTAAAATATAAAACTTGTAACTCGATACTCTGTTCACACCCCTGCAACGCCAGTCTGTACAGTGACCCTCCGCAAACACTGCCGCGGCAACAACCATCCTTCTGGTACATAAAATATTTATTCTTACTTTTCTCTAATGTTATCACATCGTTATTCTGTTTTAATTATTCAAAATTCCTCTCACTGTTTTTTGTTTGGCATTAGGAATAAAAATCAGTGTTTAACGCCGGCGTAACTGATTGCAAGAAAATTTCAAACTTTTTATAATTTAGCAATTCACAATGACTTCTTCCCCTCAAGAAGCGTTACTATGCTTTAACTGCGTTTTCATTTTACGTTTTGTACTATATATATATATATATATATTCGTTAGGGAAAAGACAATATTTGGCTGAATCTTTCTTTATTCCATGATTGAGGTTAATTTAAGTTGGTTTTCAGTACGTAAAAGAATCATAATTTGCTATTATCCATGACCAAAATTAAAGAGGTAACGCTTGAGCGTCGGGTTGTTGTTTTCAGTTTATATGCATGAATGAATAAAGGCAGAAAGGAATGCGCAGAATGTTAAAGTACCCAAAGAATGGAATTTCCCCGGAAAGACTCGTGACTTGAAATGAAAGTCGCAGTGCGCTTATTACGATGGAAGTGGAAGTAATTAAAAATAAGGTGTCGTTAAAAATGATTTAAGAAACTTAAAAAATTTTAAAAATCACAAACATATATATCATTAAACAATAATATGAATAAAATTTCATATGATATTATTAATTTTTTACGTTTTACATTGTTTCAATATTGGGAAAAATATCGTAAAATATTACTTCTTCAAATTTTAAGATATTGTATAATGTATGTACTATACTTGGAAATATTGTATAATAGAATCATTTTGAGAAGGGTTAATTTTTTATTCCTCTTTCAATGTATTACTAGACACCTTTAAGATTTATATTTTTTTACAGTATTGAAATCCACTAGAAGATTCATAACGATAATCATATACATATCTCTTTCTACTAAATTACATTGAATAACATCGATAAACGTAGAATTCATGATATTGTGTACATTGTATTGCACAGTACGATTATGCTGCCACCTGTTGACGACAAAAATAATTTCCCATTTAAAAGATCATTTCATTTTGATTTCGAAAAGCTGTTTCTTTTACCTTAACAATTTTAAAATGTTTAATTTTTTTATTCCTCTTTAAGTGTATTGGGAGATGCCTTTGATATTTATAATATTTTTGCGGTATTGAAAATCAAATGCTTGATTTTCATTATGGCATGCACATTTAAAAAAATATACTGTAGAACGTTGAGAAATTAAAATATTGTTTTAATTGTATTTTATAGTATCATATAATATTCAGCATCTTAAAAAATAATTGTTCCAGTGGAGTTTTTCAAAATAAAACCTCAAATGAAGTGATATCCTGAGTTCAAATGAAGCTTTTTTTATAAAATACATTGTGTTAATATTATATAAGATAATTTAGAATCTCGGAAATAATGTTACATACTATACAATACTTTGTTACGGTATTCGGTGTTCCTAGGTGTCCATAATATTGTATGACATTGTGCAAATATTATCTAACATTTCTGTGCTACTGGGCACTGTTTAAATAACCGAAAGATTGTATTTACAGGGGCATGAAGTGGCGTCCTATCTTGTCATTCCATAGAGCTGGAATTTGTAAATAAATGACTATTTCTGAAAAATATGAGAGCTAATTTAGTACAGACCTCGTCATTTGTAGCATTTTAGTTGACGACCAACCCTATAAACTTGGAGACAACTCTGGGCTTAAACTAAGACTTTCGAGTCACAACATCTCTCTCAGAGCAAAATGCTGTATAATATGCTGAATTCTGTTCAAAGTAGTAAAAATATCGTAGGAATATTGTATAGCGTTTTGTGCTGATGGGGATTAGTTCTTATATGCACGAGATCCAAGCACACCGCGAATCTTCGCTGGAGTTGGGTCCCAAAGATCAAAAGTGCAATGTGAAGAAACCATTTTCAAAGTTCTAATTGATCAGATCAATAGGTTTTAATTTAGTGCGACCTGGGTATACCTTCTGGCAGATCCTCCTGAGTCATACAAATAAGTGTTGTATTTTCACAGATTTCTATAGCATCCCCTTAATATTAACCCTTATATCCCCCTTATTCTCACAATTATATAATTGTAATTATGATTCAGATATATAAGTAATTGGATGAACCAAATATTTGGATATATTCTAATAACTTCGGTTAAAAGAAGTTGCATCCACAAATTCTTTGTCCCAATTGCGGCTGAAAGAAACAAAGCCAGGATTTTGGAAAGACTAAATCTGTTGCATTTAGAACTTAATACATTACGGATATGACATGCAAAGGATCATTGATCCAAATCATGAAACATTTCATTAATATATCTAGGGCAGGTGTTTTTGCTTCTCTAAAATTTATTAATCTTTTAAGCAGCAAGATAACAAATAACTACTGGGTACATATCAAGCAAAACCTATTTTTCTGTTTTCGATCATATTTAATGACGTGGGAATAGCAACTAAAATGAAATCCAGAATGCTTCATTTAATTCTTCATATATTTTTTATTCTTCTGTAGGAAAAAATCTATGTTTAAACATTCCGAAGTATTCGTTATAACCTCTAAAACAAGTTTCTCAAGCTTCATCAGTTGGGGAAAACAGGTTGCTGCCAGTGGCTTGGAATATAAACTATCTCGTGCGTGAATCTGCAATAAAATAAAGACAATTGTGAAAAAGAAAATTTTATTAGTACTAAAAATTTGATATTTTTATTCTTATTATTTTCTAAGCTTTTATTTTATAAATCACATTATAAATATTTAGATCTTAAAATAATTTTTTTTTCTGAAATCCAATACAATGTGGCATGAAATAAAAATTTAATTAATCATCCACTGTTCTGAAAATATTAGAATTATGTATATTTATTGAAAACACACAAGTATAAAACATTTGAAAACTAAACTTTATGCGATTTTCAAACTAATCTGAACTCCAAGATTTTGAAAAATACAATTTCCTCTCAAATAAACAGAATTAAAAAAATTTGCAATAACCGTGCTTCTTATTTAAAAGCGAAATATATTTTAATTAATAATTTACAGTTTAACGGATTTCCGAAAAATTTCTGTAACTCTGAAATTCTAATTAAAAAAGGGGTTGATGCCTTGTAATCACTTTGGCTTTTTTCTCAATAGATGGAACTTGGCTCTTTGGAGTCCATCTCAGTATTTTGTTGTTATCTATATATTTCGGCGCCATTATTCGAAATTGCAGCTTTGGGAATAGCTATATTTTCCTTCTTCGGTAAATTTTTTGTCTTTCCTTTCTTCTGCTTTTTGTTCTAAAAGGCATAATGAAATAGCTGATGGGAGTTATTTCCTTTTTACTTTCAATCTGGGGTAATTCGGGTCACAGAGGAAACAACCTTTGACCTGACAGTCATTTTTCTGTACAGAAAATGTATCCCAATTTTTGAATTTTCGAATCCAAGCAGAGGGTGAGCCTTGCCAACGTCCATCTGACAGATTCTTTTCTTATTTTTGTTTCTAATAATGTCTTGACTTTGTGTTTTTCATTTTGTTAGTTAATTTTTGAATTATTTGAAAACTGTAGTATATAAGAAAGCCAGTGAAAAAACAATTACAATATTTCAACTCTACAAACATGAAACATGATAAGTGGAATAAAACTATGTCATAAATCTAATTTCAGGCTACTTATTAACTCTTTTCAATGAAACTTAAAACTTTGCATAAAAGAAAAATTTATCTTATTGACATACAAAACATATGGTTCTCTTTGTCAGAAAGGAAGCTGAGAAAAACGAAACATATAATTTTTAACACTGCCATCAATAAAATTACAGAAAAATAATTTTAAAAAACTAAGCATGCATTTTGTTACAAGAGTAACAATAAAATTCCAGAAATTTTATTATAATCCTTTGCGTACCGATTCCGACAAAAGATGTCAGACAGACAGATAGGGCATCATATTTACTCTAATAGTAACGATTATGTCTTCCTTCCATAACACAAAGATTTACGATAACCATAACTCATTCATCCTTTAGTCAGCATCCAGAGTGGTTAAGGAGCATTCTTCACTGCGACCGAGTCGCATGGTTTCCATTATTTTCCGAGTAATTATATGAGTGTTAGATGTCCGAGTAGTTAATAATACCTCAGCAATTACTTAAGGCAACGTAAAAATATAAAGCTTTATGCAGTCGACCAGACGCGCTTTAAAAATTTGGAAATAAATGATTTGTGAATTGATTCAATTTTGAATGAAAGTAGATGGAAATTGATGATTTTCTTTCGGAGCACTTTTGGTACACTTTTGTTTTCACATCCATATAAAAAAAGATGTAATTGTGCACATTCAAGAAAAATATTACAGTTCTATTTCATCATTGCAATTTTTTACAAGAACGTAGCTATTTTTTCCCACAAAATTAATAAATCCATATGTTTGCACGCCTCATCATTGCTAAAATTTCAACAATGTTTAAAAAATTTAAGACGATATGTTATTGATCTCAATCGGGAATTACTTACAGGAAGAAAACGATATTCCTTGCTACGGGTTTCATTTGAACTCAACTAATTAACCATATTGTACCAAGCATTGAAAAAATTTATATATTTTTTTAAAAAATCTTAAATGTGTGCTTCTCTAAGCCTATGTATATACATAAAATCAAAAAACTTAGCAAACTTTTATTAGTATAGTCAGTACAGGCTGTCCTAAAAATAGGACAATGGTACAATCCACTGCTATTAGTCCTTACTCAGGTGGAAAGGGAGAAAGCATCTTAAGCATAGTCCAATGTTGCATTTTTTATAGATAGTTGTTTAAGTCAAATAATTAACCATATTGTACCAAGCATTGAAAAATTTGTATTTTTAAAAAAAATCTTATATGTGTGCTTCTCTAAGCCTATGTATATACATAAAATCAAAAAACTTAGCAAACTTTTATTAGTATAGTCAGTACAGGCTGTCCTAAAAATAGGACAATGGTATAATCCACTGCTATTAGTCCTTACTCAGGTGGAAAGGGAGAAAGCATCTTAAGCATAGTCTAACGTTACATTTTTTACAGATAGTTGTTGGTTTAGCTGGCATTTTCTTTGTCTTCTTGGTGTTTTACTACAACATGTTCATTTTTAAGCTACAGAAAATCTTGATTAGCTTGTTGAACTCCTAGTTTTCTGCAAGATGGATTCATTTTAATAGAAAAAATCGGCAACTGTCACGTGTCTTAGAAAATCAAGCAAGCTCAGACGATCACCAATAAATAACTGACTGAGCTTCCATGAAGCTACAAAGGCTGTTTCAAAAGCATTAATGAGTGAAAACCAGTACTATTTTTTCCCTTGAATTGATGTGAAATAAGCTACCGCATGATTATTAAACAGGTCAACTCCGTTTTTAATTTCATTATAGGAAGTAATGCAGATAGGTATCATTGGTAATGCATTGGTCATCACACATTGTTTCTTTTATTTTCCTCATTAACGAATCATCAGTATCCTCAGTGTCTCTGAATGCATCAGGATCTGGTGGAAAAATCACTAATTCATTGTCTATGTCATCTGAATAACTGTCATCTGAACTCCACAAAAATTCCAGGTCTTCCTGCGCAATTAAAAACTTGCGTGTCATTTAAAAATTATAGCATCAAAACAACTTTCAAAAGAAAACAAAACTCAAGCGTGCGAAAATGGTAAAAACTCTGTCTGTATTCGCTGAATTTCAATATAAAACTGACTGCATGAACATCATGACTCAATTCTTTGAGAACAATTGGTTTCAGCCATCATATCTGGTCATGATAAGCACCCAAGTGCCTGTCAGACAGACTGATGACGCCTGTATAACTTGTAAAATTGCAATCTCTGGAAGGCGAAAGAGAAAGTAAGGACTTTCTCCATTACTAACTGATGGGGGTTAATTGTGATTTTCCTCCATTAAACCTGTGTTTTACACTTCATTTGGCATGTTCTTTTCTTCTGCTTAATTCACTGAAAATAACCTCCTTCTAGCTGTCTCTCTCGCGTTTGGGCAGCCTTTCAACATTTGGCCTAACCTTAAAATTTTTAAATGAACCTTTAGGACACCATGTATTTTCAGCATGGATTCATATAGCATAAGCAGATATTAAGGTTTATGCATGTAAGATAAAGAAAGAAATTGGAAATCTGATATCGATGATTTTATTTTTGTTAATGAATCCGTTCACGAGTACATTTATATTCGATTACTTACTTATTGCCAGTGAAAGGTTATGCCGGTATATCAGGCAGGACCTACCTCGGGTTTCTTCTTTGAAGTGAACATTTGAAATGGGAGTATTTGAAATGCGTTGGAATATGCCTTTATTCACCGAAAAAATGAAGTTCACCGATTTCATTTAATGCGTTAAAAATGTTGTTCCGACACAAAATAAACACATTTCATACATTTCTAAATTTTAATACTGTAGGTATAAGCAGTGGCATATTAGTAAAGAGCTCCGTTTTATAAAAAATAATTATCAGAAAGCCTAGCGGTGTTCACCCGGTCTTATTCAGGTCAAAATATTTTGGAAGAAAAGATACCAAACAATATTTTATAAACAACTTAACGCTTATTAATATTACTTTTTTGTGGAAATATTTTTCTATTTTTATATCAAACAATTCATAAATTATTAGTTCAAAAGTTTCTTTCATTTATCATGAATCATAATATAGAGTATTGCATTTATTTCAGGAACCCAGGACGTAAACTTTTCTTGCTAATTGGTCCTTTTGATATCTTCCTATGACACACTTTCATACGACCCAGAACAGTGCGAGATATGGCCCATTTCTCAATGCAGTAGTTTGATGTGGTTCTTGAACAATGTGGGACTCATTTTTCAACTAAAATTTCAACAATTAACGTGTCTAAATCAACTAATGAAACATGCTTCGAAATAATTGCTCCAGCCATTCTTGATAAATATTTCTGCATGTCTTATCGGTAGTTACTATACTAAAGGGTTGCCAAAAAAAATTTAACCCCTTCATATTTTTAGTTCGACATAACTGAAACCTACGAATTACAGTTTATTTCGATGAGTACATTTTTGTCGTATATTTCAGAAACATGGCTCCACTTACACTGGAGGATTGGATTAGGGCTTATTTAGTCCAACAGTTCTTTAGATCGGTTAATGAGGAACATATTTACCAAGTTTCATCAAAATCGCTTCAGCAGTATATAGTTTCGTGTCAATTCGCCTACGCCTTCTCTCCACCATTACATGAGGTTTTGGATGAGTATTTATTAACCCCTAAAATGCTTTTATTTTTCCAATGAGAAACATGTGTATCAAATTTTATAAAATTGCCCCAACCGTATCAAATTTCATGGCAATCGTCCATTTGCATAATTCATTTAAACGACTGTGTCCCTCCCTTACCTCATAGATTAGGTTGGCATTTATTTTCCTCTGCAGTATCCTTCGTTAGCGAATTAGAAGTTTATGTACCAAAATTAATCAACCCCTAACCATATCCTACATGTCAATCGGCTCAATGGTTTACATGTTTTTTCTGGATCTTATTCTCCCCCTACGACGAGAAATTGGATTACCGTTTATTTATCCGCACACTACCTTTAGTCAGCCTGTGAGGAACATGCATACCTTATGTCATGAAAATCGCCAAACCGTATCAATTTTTATATCAATCGGCCCATTTATTATATGTATTTAAAAGACTTAACCCCATCTTTTCGGTTAGCGTTTATTTACCCTTAGAGTATTTCGAATCAGTCACTGAGAAACTTATGCGTCGAATTTCATCAAAATTGCCCTATCCATATACAACAGCAATCGTCCCAAGTGTTTACGTGTATTTTCCCCAACCCTTCTCTTAGGAATTGAATTAGAATTTATTTACCCATACACTACTTTTAGTCAGCCTATGAGAGATATAAGTGCCCACTATCATCAACCTTTTGCCAGCATTTCATATTCATACCAATCTGCACATTAATTAAATGTATTTTAAAATATTTTCTCCACATTATCCTAACGGATTGGATTAGCGTTTATTTACCCCAATAGTATTTTTAGTTGCCTAATTAGAAGTGTGTGTACCAAATTTCATCAAAATCGCCCAAGCCGCCGAAATCGCCAAGCATGTCAGTCGGCGTTTTATTAACAAGTATTTTGGAGACTCTGCCCCACCCTACCCCGAGAGCTTGCGCTAGGGCTTATTTACTCCTTCAGTACTTCAAGTGTGCTGATGAGGAACATGTGTACCAAGTTTCACCAAAATCGCCAACTTCAATGGGCCTATCAGTAGCATTTATTTTGGAGACTTTGCCCTAAACTTCCCGAAGGACTGGGATAGGACTTATTTACCCCTAAAGTACTTTCAGTCATATAGTGAGGAACATGTGAACCAATTTTCATCAAAAGTGCCAAGAAGGTCAATCGGTCATCTGCTAAATGGAGTTTGGGCGCTTTACCCCACCCTCTGGGGGACTGAGTTACTGCTTATTTACACATTCATTTCTTTCTTTTAATGCACAGTTTCATTCTTTTGTATTCGTATTTATAAAATGTAATTTTGTTTTGCTCTTGCTTTTTCAATAAAGTTTCACGAAAACCCAACTGTGGTATGCTGTGCTGTTGAAGTACTTCAAGACGGCTAATGAGAAACCTGCGTGTACTAAGTTTCATCTAAATTGGATTAGCCATTCGGAAGTGATGCTGGAACGTACTTGTGTACCTGTATTTACACATGCATACGTTGAGTTTTTATGCATAGATTCAACGTTTTGAGAAATGAAATATCTAGTTTCTTAGTCATCGAAATTTAAAATGCACGAAAAATGATTTACAGAATCGCACATCAGGGAATCGTTTCCTATCATTTGGCCTTTCACCCCGACCCCCCGACTTACTCTAAACTTTTATTTGAATCTGCCTTTTTTCCGCATGTCTTTAGCCCTGTAAGACCGAGCCCGTAATATCGCGCGGTTTAGACAATAGCTAGCATTTCTGCTTCCTGGATATTTATATGTAATAAATACTGGAAAGGAACTACTGTTATGTTCTCCAGACTATCAGAGACAGTCCATATTTAAATTATAGTCGCGTTCAATCTGTTGGTAACAAAATGCGAACTAAACATTTGAATTACTCATCTGTCGTAATTATCTAATTATTATTACATTTTTAATTGATTGAATGCCAATTGTTAATTTATTGTTAAAATAAATGAAAGATATAAAAATATGTTAATTAAGAGTAATTTTTTAGCTCGTTAGGTGTAATATTTCGTTACCCGCACGACCGTGCGGATTCGGTGTTAACGCTTGAAAGGAGCACCATATCCTCTTGAGACCCAAATGTATAATTTTCGACCAGTATTCACAAAAATCAAGGTTAATACTCTTGATAGGATTATATGACTCTATATGTCATTAATTTATTAATTATATATCAATAACATAATTAATAAATTTATTAATTAATATAATTAATTATACATAATTGATAGATGATAGCATGGAACCATCCAAAGCATAGGGAAGCGAAATGTGAGGGCTTGGAATGGAAAGAAACGTTTTTGTACATAAGACACAAATTCCATTAAGATGGAAGCGGGGTCTAGACTATATTTTAAAAAATTATCTAAAAAATACATGGCTGTTGTCCTATCATCTGACAATATAATATTTCACATCTAAAGAATTTTTTCTGCTCTTAGCTTTCACAAGCAGATGGGACGACCAAAGTCCCACTGTCTCTCTATAGTCTTCAGTATTCTCCGAAACTCTTCCGTAAATCTTATTATTGTTTGTTATTTATTTGTTGCATCTGGAGCATAAATGGTAACTTAGCACATTTTCTTCAAGTGCCTAGGCAGATCTCTGCAATTGTATTAGAATGATTTTTCCACTATCGTCAACTCTTCCATAGGAAGGATTGAATATCTAAAAAAAGACAAAACAACAATAATAGAAGCAATTTATTTGGAGCGCGAAAGTGCAGAATAATCCAAGACAAAATAGTGAAGTACAAAGATATAAATACGAATTAAGAGGAGTTTTAATCGCGAAAGAGGTAAAAATACAATAATATTAACAACAATACGAGGAGGAATAAAATTCTGGTGGATGATGTTATCAGAGGCCTTCATCCATGCAGATTCAAAAATGGAATAAATTTTCTGTCGAGGGAAAACAACTTTAAAACAACTTTTTTTTCTTTTGTATCAAACATTGCATATTTGTTATATACGCTTTAAAATGTTCATTTTGACGAATTCGATTATCGACTAAATGTTACTCTTTTTCACAACAGCTGCCTACATAGAACTTTTCATCAAAACAATCTATATATATAATAGCACCATTCCAAACTAATAATTCTTTTAAAATACAAAAGGAACATTTTTACCAACTGTGAAATAGAACTTAAGTTCTGTTACAATAAGGAAAAAAGACTTATCAGCTATATGGCTCAAAGCTCATTTCACCAAATATTATCAGCATTTTGTTGAATAAAAATAAAATAGCTATAATCAAGATTTTTGAAATTACTTTTTGAACTTGCTTCTCTTCTTGCCAGAAGTTCGCGGCGACTGACTTCTTTATTTCATCATTTTTATATTTGAAAAAAGATTCCAAAGACCCGATTCCGTAACTAATCCAAAAAAATTCGAAACTCCTCACACATTATTTTTAGACGGAGTTCTCTGAGCAGGAAAGTACATAAGGCTTTCAATTTATGTTCTCTAGCGCTATCTTTTTCCTGAGATAAGTGCAACCGTGAATAGCAGAGGAATACATTTTTCTTCATATTGCGCTTTGTCGAATCTCGAAAAATTCCTTGAAGTAGTTTGAAAGATAAAGCGAAAAAAACGGGCCTTTGAAGAATTTTGAATTCCTTTTTATTGACAATTCTCTTTCTCTTTTATAGTTTTTCATGCTCTCATATTCTTCAGAAACCTGTGAAGCTTCTTGATCTCAAAATGCAATGTAGGACGCAAAAATGCGTTTAAAGATTTTGATATACTTTTTTTCCCTATATAAAACACATTCATTAATGCTGAAAGTGCTGTAAACATCTACAGCATTATAAAGAATTCAAATCTAAATTTTCCCAAGCAGACTGTGCCATATATTATAAATTGATGATTCGGAAATTTGTTCGGAATATATATATATATCCATTTTTATTTGTCTTGAGCTTTTAGAGGGGATGACGGCAATTTTTAACGGATTTCGTTTGTCGTTAGCAGAAAAAAGCACACATTATTATCATGAGTGAGCTTCTCTTCCTGACGAGCAGCTCGCTATGATATTTTTCAATTTTATTTTGGTTTTTGTCTACTTTTGCCATTTTGTCTTGACTGTTTTTGAGTTTTTGTCTTGTGTTTCTAAGTTTGTCTTGATATATATATATATATATATATATATATATATTTCAATATGTAGAAAATCTGTAATTTTTTATGAAAAAATTTATTTCTATTATTTATTTATTTTGTACTGAAATTAGTTTCAATATATGCCTCATTATTTAGAATATGTTCTTTAAGTACTTTACAATAATAATACTTACAAAGCATGGCATAATTGTTTGGTACTTTGTCAATATAAACTATAACAAATTCTCTCTGCAGATCCTCTATATGTGTTTTAATATCATGGTATCTAATTTCATCATGTGTTTTAAAGTTGTGTCTATACAAATCATTAAAAACTTTATGTTTATACTCCTCAAAAGCTTCTAAAGGCAAATTATATTTTATTGCCACTTTCAATATAAAATTATCTGCATCTTTTTTAAATTGTGTTTTAATACTCCCATTAATATTGGATATTATCATTCTATGTTTTGTTCCCCTTTTTCATTAGTTCTCTTTATATACTATTATTTACTATATTTAAGTTCCCTGCAGTTACACGTTCCTACCTATATCTATATTTCCTACAACCTATATCTATATTTTGACATATATTATCGATAGTATTAGAATAATATATATCATAATTTTTCTTAAAATTCGAGTTCCAGAAAATCCTTTTTTTATTCCTTTTTGTACATTCATGCTGAATCACATTATTATTCCTACTTGAATTCAGGACGTATCATATCCTCATTATCTACCATAGTAAGTACACTAAATTTATTATTACTAACTATTTCGTAATCATGTGTAAGATCATATTGAGGTTCAGAAGTATCTTTTTTGTTCTTTTTTATTTTTATTATTAATTTGTTTTTGTTAACCACTACATTCTGTCTGTCTCCCAAGACTAAATCTCTATAACAATCTTGCTGTAACCTCATATCACTAATCACCCAACACAATCAAAGATTACCATGGTACTTGTATTATGATGATATACACACCATTATAGTTTATCACCGAGTATAGACTTACTAACGAAGTACTCCTAATTGCCAGTCTCTATATAAACATTTTTCATCAAATTAGTAATTAATAAATGTTTTTCTTTCTTTCAAGTTAGATAATTTTAGAGCATTCTAATGAAATAACCTAATATATATATATATATATATATATATATATATATATATATATATATATATATATATATATATATATATATATATATATATATCGTATATATATATATACGAGGCGTGTTTTTTAAATAAGGGCCGTTTTGTTGTATACACTAATAGGTGGCGCACGCGACGCAACGAGTGCTTGCGTCTTATCCCGGTAGCGTGTACGGTCTGTTCTGCGTCTTTAAAATGTTCAAAATTATCGAATAGCCCGCCCCGTGCGAGGTACGGTCAGTTTTGTTTTTTTCGTCGGCAAGAAACCTGTATGCTGCAAACATTCACTAACAGATTTGTGAAGTTTACGGAGCTACTGCCATGTGTGAAGGCAAAGTGCGTAAGTGGGTCAGACTTCAAAGCTGGCCGCGACAACGTCCATGATGATTCCCGCTCCGGTCGCCCATCTGTGATAATGGACGATATGGTGGCTTCAGTTGAAGCGAAAATTCTTGAGAACAGACTCTTCACCATAAGCACTCTTTCAAGCGACTTTCCTGAAGTGTCGAGGTCAGTGCTGTACAAGATTGTTTCTGAAAAGTTAAACTTTAGGGATCTGTGCTCCCGTTGGGTCCCTAAACTCCTAACGGAAGACCACAAAAACAAAAGATTTGAGTATTTGCTGAATGTTTTGACACGTTATAACGAAGAAGGTGACTCCACGTTGAGTCAGATCGTAACGGGAGACGAAACGTGGGTTTCACATGTCACGCCCGAATCGCAGCAACAGAGTGTGAGCAGGAGAGGAGACACACACACTCTCCTGTAAGGGTCAAGGGCAAACAGACTCTGTCCAAGAGCAAAATCATGGCGTCCGTGTTTTGGGATAGGCATGGTGTTTTGTTGCTCGACTTCATGCAACGCGGAACCACCATAAATGCGGTATCCTACGGCCAAACCCTGCGAAAGCTACGCAGAGCGATTCAGAAAAAAGACGCGGCATGCTTACAGAGGGAATTTTGCTACTCTATCACAATGCAAGGCCTCACACCGCAGCTCAGAACCGAGCTTTATTGGACTCTTTTGGCTGGGAAGTTTTGGATTACCCCCAGCCTACAGCCCCGACCTTGCGCCGAGCGATTTTCATCTTTTCCGCAAGCTCAAACATCATCTCGGCGGCAACCACTACAAAGATGACGAAGACGTGAAAACAGCCGTGACGTCTTGGTTATCTGATCAGGCGGCAAGTTTCTATGAAGAGGGTATTCAAAATCTAGTTGCAAGGTATGATAAGTGTTTAAACAAGCTTCGCAGCTTTGTTGAAAAATAGCGAAATGTGTGTAGAATCTGAAAATAAATTTGGTTTTTGAAAATTTTCTTTCGTTTGGTTTTTATTTTCAAACGGCCTTCACTTAAAAAACACGCCTCGTATATTGTGCAATTTAGAATAATATGCAATATTTTATGTTTTTCTAATAAAAGCTAGATATTTTTCTTATCGTGTGTAGTCTATGGTTAAGACTCCCTTCCTATTTCTCCTGCATATTTAGGTTAATTTACCCTTCATGTTTTCCACAACAGGTCTCATTGATGGTTTTGAGCAAACAAAATCAAGATTTAAAATGACAAGCTCGTCCAAAGTCGAGCTGATTACTTAAATCGTTGAAAACTCCATATTTTGGATAGTATTTTTAAATTATTAAGTTAGTCTTAATAGTAACAGAACTAATATGAAAACAAACTCAAAAACCTTCTATAGGTACTTTGGCATTAATTTAATAATTTTCATTATTGGATTAATTTAAATATAGATTTGTAATCAATTGAAATACTTGAAATGAATGTTTGATATGCTTGTTGTTTAACTTATATATACACACATGTGTTTCTATTGTTCGTATTTTTTTTACTTGTATATCTAGTTAGTGCCCTAATAGAGCAAGATATTTTACGATATCCTCGCGATGTTGTTGTGATGTTCTGAATGCTGCACAACAGCGTAAAGACAGCGTATGAATATTACAGAGCATTAAATGCTAATAGGGTGGGCCTCAAAATATTTTTTACGCAACAGGTGGTCCGCTCAACCAGAAATGTTGGGAAATGCTGTTATATAGTATTGAATTCAACACATGCGTACAACAATCAAAGTTGCACCTAACACTGGTTAGGTAGAAATCAATAAAAAATTCATAAACTTAAAAAAAAACATGCCTCCCAAATAAAGGGATAATGGTAAATAATGCGTCATAGTGAAAATAAAATTATTTAAGTTCGAATACAACAACAATATTCCTACAAAAAATCAGATACCTAACAAATATTGGAAAATGTATTCTGCTGGGGAAAAGCATGAATATTATGGGCAAAAGGATGATATCGTACATTTAAAATCATCTGACTTCTGATAGCAATTGTATTCATTCTGACAGAATTAATTCTTTAAAAATAACGTAATGAAACCTAAACATTCAATTAATTATTTAAAGAAAATTTAACTGAAAGGTTAATCTGGAATCTACGGCGCCCACCTATTTCGTTCTTATTAGGATCACCAATTCTTTGCCGCCAAGAACGGAGATGAGAGAACATGTATTTTGGCTGCGCAATGATGTTTCCAACGAGTGACAAGCGCGCGTGCGCGGAAATTAATATTTTCATCGGTGTTTTGCGCATCACGCTATATTGCACCTCGTTTCGATTGTACTGTTTCATTCATCTATTCGATGTGATTGGTCGATTCATTCGAAATTGAATAAAACTTCGTTTGGAATTCTTTGGTTTGAATATCGGTGCGTGTATGTATGTTATTCTGTGACGGTTTCGTTTCTCAATGAATAGCGAGTATAGTATCCGACATGTTGAAAAGCAAGAAGGCACTGATGTTTTAAGTTTAAAAATTTGCCCGGTACACGCTTGAAATGCCACTGGAATTACGTACGGAAATTTTCGTTTTCGGCATTTTTAAGAAACCTAGATTCCTAACAGTCAATGAAAAAGCGTAGCTACTAGTATCGTGCTATGCTGAAAGCGAAGCCGCTGATATTTTTAAAAGTTAAAAAAATTGCTCGTTACATACTTGAAATACCGCAGGCATTGCGTGCTCAATCTATCCTTTACAGGTGACGCATGCGTAAGAGCAATAAAATAGCGCACTGAAGTTTCCAAAACAGTGTTGGCGACGTAAGTAAATGCGCCAATTAAATTACGAAGCAGGTGAGTAATAAACTCCAGGTTACAAACTAAATTATACATAAAAGATTTATTATTAATTTTTCATATAAATTCCATGATAAAGACAATTCGTGCCCATTTAAATTTTCAACCATTTATTACTATTTAAGTTTTATTATTAATTCATGTTTCAGAATTCTGAATCTCTTTTCAATTTAATAGCCAATCCTACAATAACTTTAGTGCCATCTTAGTTAAATGAACATATTTATCATCACAAGTAGTAGCCGATAACTTATTGAGGTCCTTAAAATGCTTTTCGGAGTCGAGGAAGAATTAAAGTGCGTAAACGTGACATTTATCTTGGAATGATTTCCCTGAAATGTAATTAACCATTGATTGTTTCCATCCTAAAGTCTGCATCATTGCATAAAATTCGTAATCTTTTTCCAGTACCGGTTGCTTTTTATAAAATGGTGAAAATCGCTGTTAATAAGTCTCAGTAATTGTTTGAGTCGCCCAAATGATTTTTAAATGATACAGTAGAGCACTTTGATTTTACTTGACTCCTGGTACTAAAACAATTTTGTTATTGACATTTATCTTCATTTTATCTCCAGTTGGAGACCGAAAAATGCACCCCTCGTTCATTAGCTCAGTAAAAATTTTCAATTTCCTGCAGACGGAAGTTATACAATTTTAAAAATGTATTCTTTAATTCTATCTCATTGAATGAATCGATTCTTATTTCATTTGATAAGTTTTGCTCAGTTAAATATTGTTTTGACTTATGAGCGTTGTTTTCAGATTTCGAGCACATCTATATAAAGTATTCTGCACGACAAAATTACAGTAAAAAATAAATAAAAGTCTTCTTTATTGTCGTTTATTTAATTTATCTGTTACATCACAAAGTTGTTTTCCAAAATTGCACACATGTTTATAAATTATAGACATTCATTATCCAGCCAAACGCAGAATAACAAGCATATTGACACCTGACGCATTCTCGACATCCTAATCTTCAATTTAAATACATATTCTTTCGAGTCAATATTCAGTTTTATCTAACCCGCTTTTAGGTAGACAGCTAAAAGAAACTACGCCAGTAATGATCGGATGCTCAATAAGTTTCGTGACAATTTGTCATCCATAGGGCGTCAAAACCGAATTTACACTATTTATTCTCAATAAATTGAAAAACACCTTGAAGGGGTACATTTTATGGAACCCTTAATTCAGAGTTAAGTATGATAATTCAAGTAAACTTACAATGAATCACAACTTGATCAATCCATTTTGACTATTTCTCCATACATTAATTATGTAAATATTGCCTTAAGGGTGTCAGTATCGAGCTAAATAAATATGCAGAAAATCTGGAGGTATTTGGAACATGTTTACTGCAGATTTTCCGAAGAATGCAGAATATCTGAAGAAAACTATGTTCCAAATACTATCAGATTTTCTGTAGAAAAAATATGTTCCAAATGCCTCAGTTTTGAGACAGTCAAGCTTTTGTTATTATTTCAAAATTAAAATATATATGAATTTATTTATTAATTTGTAATTCAACACTCACGTATGTGTCGATTCAGACTTCAACAAAACTTCAGACTCATCTTGTCCTGATTCAACCCCGTTCTATACTTAGCGGCAGGAACGATAACCACAACGCAACGACACCGGATACATCGACGATAAATTAATGTATTTGAGCTTTCAGCGTCACTCATAGCTCTCGTGGCGCTACATTAGTGATAAAGATCAACCAAGGAACATGATATGTTTCAGTCTAGAGATGAGTAATAGATGAGATTAGTAATTTGTTTTGTCCAATAATTTTAGATTCTTGTTTTCAATAAATTGTTTCACATTCATCTTTCTGGTAAGCCTTCTTTCCATCAGGGTCAAGGCGCCACTTTCTCCTTCTTTGATGGAAAATAGCTAGTCAGAAAGACAGTTGGAAAACCAATTGGAAATATTAAGAATAGGGGGGAAAGTTTAAAATGGTAAAACCTCAAACATTTATTTTTAAAGATTAATTTTAAATTATTTTTCATTATTTAAAAATTTTGTCAAGACCAATGATTTCTCGAATGGAAAATTTTAACTCCTGTCTTCGTAAGAATTAAAAAATAATGATATACATTTTTTTAATTTTTGTTTTATAACCTTTGAAAATAAAGCTGCAATATTGAGAATATGGTAAAATGTATTTAGAGAAGTGTAATAGATGTTATAAATTGCAGATTAAATCTTCAAAAAAATCAACAAATATTGGTCAGTTTAATGATTTTGTGTAAAATCTGTTAAACAACTGGAAATTGAATTAGCACAACAAAATGCAAAGTTAAAAAATATACAGGATATTTAAAGAAAAAAAAATAAAATAATTTTGTTTTGCAGTTTTATGTACAGGATTGAATTGAAAAAAATGCAGATTTTCTGTATTCCAATTCTGCAGAATATTTACAAGAAAAATATAATAGAAATTTTTTTGTAGATTTTATGGGAGATTAATTTGAAGAAAAAAATGCAGATTTTTTGCTGTGTTACAAAATCTGTAGAATATTTTAAGAAAAAAAAATATAATAAGAAAATTTTATGCAGATTAGAATTGAAGAAAAATGCAGATTTTCTATAAAAAAAAAAAAATCACGGAAAGTATATTTAACAGAAAAAATATAATAATAAAATTTTGCAGATATTATGCAGATTAAATTGAAGAAAATGCAGTTTTTTCTATCTTCAAAATCTGCAGATTATATAGAAAGAAAAATATAATAAAATTTTCTTAATTGGAGAAAAAAATGTAGATTTTCTGTCTTCAAAAAATCTGCAGAAATCTTTTAAACAAACTTCAAAAAAAAAATCTGCAGATTTTTAATATACTTTCTGGAATTATCAGATTTTGTGAAAAAAACTTTATCATTGCGCAGATAACCAGTTTTTCGATGAGAGTAAATTAAATTAAAGTCTACTTTACTTTAACTGTTAAGGAAGCATGCTAAGGAATTATGCGAGGATGAATCGTTCCTCTGAGGTATACAATTCCCCTCCTGACTGTACAGACTCCTGTTTCGAACACACACAGAGAGCGGCTGTTAGAATAGAATGCAGTAAGACAGCGGAGCAAGATGAGTCAAATAAGAAATGTTGCCACCTGCAAGAATAGCGTTTAGGATTACGAGAGAAGAGAGGCCTTTAGTCCTTGCATGTTGTATTCAAACGTAATCCAAGTGAAATATAAATAATTCTATAGCTAAGCTCATAAAATATATTAAGCAATATAAGGTAAAATAAAATGCAATAAAAAGCTTTACAGTAGAACCTCGATTATGCGAAACTCTTTTAACCGGAACCTCGTTTTATCGACATCGGTTCCCTGAAGTTTTTTGGTAAATAAACAGTATCATGAAGTTACCTTTGGCAGTAGCTATTATTCCTATTGCAGGCAGTGCCGACGTACCCGATATCTTCACCTCTTTCTTCCCCATCCCCTCCTGTCCAGAAAGTCCATTCTATTGTCCCCCTTGTGTCCGGAAATTCCATTCTGTGTCCCCTTTGTCGGAAATTCCATTCGTCTCCAGACCATCTGCCTTTCTATTATTACTCACCATTCTGACTCTGATAATGCAACATTCATCTATACTATGGAGCCACAAATGATAACTCATTTTGTTAACAGTGGAAAAGAAGTTCAAATTGTGAGCAGAGGCCAAACAGGTGAGACTTTAACCAAACTCTAAAAGAATTTGATATTTTTAATTATCAACAGTCAGGGATATGAGACGTGCAAGAAAATCAAAGTTTTTTGCAGCGTCAATTCTTAGTTTCCATGATTTTTCCATTCCAATACATAGTTTCCTGGCTAAATTGTGGAAACTTTGGAAATAGGAATGATGATGAAGAATTCGACAATGATTCATTACAACTGGTTTTATTTAGAGGAGTGAAGGTGCCAATATCCGGGATCAATTAAAAGTTCTACATTCAATTCTAAACTCGGAAGAAACTTGGAATTCGAGTTAGCAGTGATTGACTAGAAAAGTTCAAGAATCGCCATGGAATTCATGAATGAGCATCAATGGAATGCCTATCTTCTGATATTGAAGCGAGCAACTTTCTTGCAGAATCGCAGGGACTTGATTGTGAAGGGAAAGGGTAAGTGCAGACCAAATATACAGCTGAAGATGAAACTGGGTAATGGAGAGCTTCAAACTGAAACATGGCTGCAGAAAAGCAAGAAGCTGTTTCTCTAAACCCGGAAGAAGACGAAGAAAGGATTGTGTGACGATTCTGGGATATTAATCCAATGCTTCAATCACATGAAAATGACTTTAAGTGGGAGAAAGTTAAATAAAAAGCCACGCAGTTTTAAGAACATCAATAAGATTGGGTTTCCTGTTCACTAGATGCATCAGGAAAGCGCTTGGAAGAAATCTAGTTTATTCATCGAATGGTTTCATGATTGCCTCGTTCCAGAAGTGAGAAAACCTAAAACTCAAAAGGCGATATTATTTATGGATAATGCCTACCACCCGATATTGAAACAATCCGAAAGTATCACTTTCATTTTTTATGCTGAACTGAAACCCATTTTGCAGCCGATGGACCAGGACGTGATCGAATCTTTGAAATGGAGTTATAGAAAGCAGCTCCCTAAACCGATTGTCTTTTTTAGGAAGGGGATGGAGGTGAGGGAGGGAGGCTGCATGTTCCATTGTTAAGTTTTTTGGGAAGCATTAACGCTTAAAGACTGTGTCTGCTTGTAACGAAGCCCATGAGTCTGCCGAGCCTACCTTAAAACGGTCCTGGCGGAAGCTGGCGACTTATCTCGAAAATGTAGACCAATCAAATGATAGTGGCTCTGTCAACGTGACTGAATTAGACGGACTTTTGAAAATTCCGGGCAATGGAAATTACGAAGAGGATGAGGTTAGGTCGTGGTTAGATTGTGATGCTGATGATTCAGTATTTCAACTGATGAGCGCTGACGAAATCATCGCTTAAATATAATGCCAATAGCCATGGCGATAACAGCGAAATTGATGAATGAGGAGATCAGAAACTTTGAAATAAACGCTCCGATGCGTCACAGATGTTTTGCTTAAGGACTAATATGGTTGGAACAACAGACTGATTCTGATTCTACAGAATTTATGCTACTAAAAAAACACAGGTTCAGAGCTGCTGAACGATGTCAGTCATACTTACGGCAGAGCAAACTTCCGTTTAAGCCAATGTATCGTATGTCATATAAATATTTACATTGCATTTTCTGACTTGCATCAGTCGAACAAATTTATTGTTTATAATTATGGTAATATAATTAAAAACCTCACATTTAGTTAGTTTGTACATTTGTAAATGTTTAAAATCCAGTGTTAAAGATTTTGTGGTGTGCGGACGGAAATGTTTAAGTGCTCTCTTTTATTTGAAGATGGAGGTCCGGCACGACAACTTCGGTTTCGAGGTTCTACTGTAGAAGTTTATAATTATTTGCTGATATTTTAATACAAATTACCATTATTATTTGTTTGTGCTAAAATCTCTTTAAAACTTTTAAAACTTTAAAACCTTTTTCATATAAATTTAAATTTATGACTGTTTATAATTGCTCTTATAAGTAAGATAAGTGATTTGAACGATTTCTCATTTCGTATTTATTTTCTGCCCAATGTAGCTTATTAATCAATGCTCATCTTTTCATTTCTGAAATATTCTGGGTTATGTAAATTCACTTTATTTTAGTATTTTTGGAATATTTAAGATATCTATAATAAAAAAGCCCAAAGATGTCGCTAACGCTGTGCGGAGCTTAAAATGCTCCCGCCCCTTTGTCTGCGTCATTGTGAGCAGGTAATCAGATGCTTAATATAATAAGCCACCTCAACTTTCAACAATGAAAGAAACTCATAATTAGATGACTGTTTAAATAAACAATGAAAGCCGGATTGGTGCGTTTCAGCAATGAAAAGTACTGTTGTAGTTATGCCCAAAAGGTATTTTTATTTCTTAATCACTCTTGCAATCTATATAAGGTTTCCTTTAACAACTTTCGTTTGCAAATCTATGACAATCAAATCTGAGATATTATTGGCAAGCTAAAAGCCCTTCTTAGACGTTCACAAATCTTCTAGTTAATAAGGAAGTTTCTCACATATGCTGAGACAATATATATTATATGAATACTTACTGCTCTCGTCTTTTTTAATAAGAGCTTCTTGCAGCCCTGCATTTACCTTCAAATTTATTCGTAAGACAATAGCAAAATCTTAAATAACTCTTGCGGATTGTGAGAAAATGATGGAAATTCGTTGTTACACATCGAGACGAAATCTTTACTAACTTTCCACTAAATTCAAATGCTTCATTCAATTATGCCATCTGCATCAACATTGATAGAGCATTCGTAACGATGATCTTCTCCATAAAATGTTCATTAATAACACTAAATGAAAACCATTAAAAATTTTCAGTAAAAGTATTACAGTCATGTTTCTTTTTCTTCTTTATCTTATCAGAAATTCGATAAACCTCTACAGAAGAGCATATTTGTTGCTTAAATTTCCATTGCCAATTCAATACTCGCAATTCGTAGCAGATGGAGATGTGCTCTTTAATCTACTTCTCGATAAGTGATTCGTTAAACAATCTAAAATCTTATATAATAATTGGAAAAGGCGACGAAATTATCGAAGCTCACATCGAAGACGAAATTCTTACCAACTTCGTATCATAAAGGCCATTGAATCATGTTACGCGCAAATATTGGTAGAGCACTCAGCTTGGTGATACGCACCATAGAGCGCTCCTTAATAGGAAGATAAAACGAATACTTAAGTTGACGCGGCCTGACAATACATAATTAAAGTTTTCCGAGGTCATGAATGGAGGACTCGTAGTTGAGAAAAGCTTTAAATTCCGAATCTTTAGAGACGCTGGCTGGCGGCAGGGTTCGAAATCGATGAGATCGTCTTGAGTCCTTGATGAGTCAGCATTGTGGGAAGACTTCCCCCTGTGAAATGGAACTATCACCACACTTCTAAGAGATTTTCATCACACCAGTTGCTTTGATTTTAAATCATGTCTTCTTTCCAATTCAGTCCACTGATTTAAAGTTTATGTCAGCCTATAACTGGCAAATCTGAAGGAATCGTCAAGTGATCTCTCCTAACTTAGAAACGCAATACTGATGTAATGTAACTCTTAATGCACTTTTGGAAGATGTTATCAGTTACTCGGTTAGAGTCAGTGTCATTACAAAATAGAAGGATTTCATTTTTCTACAATCAGTTCGAATTTTTTTAATCTCACAGAATGCGATTGAAGCATTTCAATTTCGGAGTATCTTTCGCTTTTGCACGTGCAACTAATGAAGTTAAAACATTCCAGAAAATGATCTGCAAAGTAGGGAAATTCAACTACTACTTTCTGTTGTCGGTAAATGCAGCAGAATATTTTTTATATCTGATTCGCTATAAAGAGTCACTTGATGTATTTCATATCTAAGAGCAACTCTAAGGTGAACGTATATTTCTCTGTAAGGACGACGAATCTTCTGATAAACTAAAAGTTAAAAGAGAAATATGATAGTTTCAGGTTTAAAATGTAAATTTCGCGAAGGTATCGCAAAATATTCTAAAATATTCTTACTGTATCCGAGAAAGAAGAAACTGGAATCGCAAAAATGAAATTCTATCAATGAAATTCAAACGAATGTTTAAGTTATGAATATACAAAATCAAATTAAACAATACAAAGCAAGACTTCCAGATACCTCACTACCATTATTACTATTTAAATGAAAAAATATTGTTTTCTCTGCTGAAAATTATATCAAGTCTCAAATTTCAAATAATCTTAAATTCAACTGCTTTTCGGTTTCAGTATTAATCAGAGAATGCAGGCTTAAAAAATGAAAGAAAAATTTGATTCCTTATTTTCAATCAGATGCCTTTTATCAAACTCTTTTCCAATTATTCGCAGAAAATAAGCACAGAGATTTCTATATGGAAATTTAAGAATTCCTGAAATTTACGAACTTATAAATTTAATAAAAATAGATTTTAAAAACACACTTTATTATTGTGCTGAAAGGTCGATTTTTTCATTTCAATTATTTCGTACATAGTCTTTAGTTTGCAATTCATTATTATGAATATTGACCTTACGTCGGGCGCATCTAATGTCTGAGATGAAGAACGAATAATATTTCCTGCTTAAGCGCGGATTTTACAGAGGAAGGGGTGAGAAGTCTAGTTCCTTCCTGTCTCGCCACCACTCACTCTACGGTATCGTGGCTTTTTTCTCTAGTGCTCTTTCGATGTACGTGAGGATCACATTAATCTGTCAGATGAGTTGCGCCCCATTGTATTTGTATTTTTGATTTCCCACATTTTTCTCAATATTTCTTTTTATATACCTTCCAAAGCTCGTATATCTAATGTGCCAATCCTTAATTTAATGATATTGATCGTTTTTTCTAATAAATTGTTTCAAAAAGTTGAATTAATCCAGGCTCTCAACGACAACAATTGACATTGATAAGGAATCTTCTGGAAAACAAACGTCATAATTCCATCCTGAGTTTCTGGACATTTTGTTAGTTGAAAATGCGAGGAAATAAAAGAAAGTTATTTAAAAACGCAAGTATAGTTTTGTATGACCGAAGAGTTCAGTTTGCTAAGCTTTCCCCTAAGCCTAAGCAAAAATGTAACTTTTAATCTCAGAGATGAGTTGCGCCCGAAAGTGTTAGCATTTGTATTGCCCCGACCGAAGGTTAAAGATTCCTAAAATCAATTATTACTGAAATTCACTAAAGGTATATTTTATGTAATATATATTTTATGGTTCAGTAAGTGTAACCATAAGATAACATTTAATAAAATTTATTAGGTCTTCGAGAGTAAATAAATTCTGAAACATTAAGGCAATTAATTAATGGATACACACAAAATTACCCACAGAATTTCAAAACACTATCACATACGCAAGTGAGTGAAACATTTATTAAGCATTCCATTTTTACAAGCATGGAAAAGTCAAGTTACGTTAAAGTTAACTGAGGAACAAAACCGTTTTTAAATGACATACTTAACTTGTTTTAGTTTTTAATATTTTTTGTTTGAATATTGTTTCTTATACTGATTTCGATTTTTTTACGTTTATATTATTCACTTTACTACGGTTATGTGTATTTCATAATTAATGACATTCTATATATTTAAAATAAACATCTTGCTTACCCATTTAAAACCAAATATGACATATATGAAATTTAAGTGAGTTATTTAATTGAAGAGAAGTTTTTATTAAATGGAAATACGTAAAGATATATATATTTTCTAAAGCAATTTACTTATTCTTCATTTTCTATACTAAATGATGCTCTCAATAAAGTGATTAGAAGAAAAAACAAAATTAACTTTAAAAAAAGTTTCGTAACTAAGAATAAAACCTAACAAAAGTAATATAACATTTCTTATCATTTTTGCATCAAACCTTTTTTTTTCTCACTCGCTCAGAGCGAATTAAATTTTTACTCATTCGTCTTTATATAATACAATGTAATCACGCTTATTATCTGCCATTTCTCATCTTAACATCTGAAGCAAAAAATAAATAAAGTTCGCTGTTATACTTAGTAAATACGCCATTATTTAGATTAATCCATTTAGTAACTTTTGAAAGAACTTTCTAATTACTTTCATGAGCGCTTAAAAATTATTTGTATGGGGTTAGAAAATGAATTATGTTATATGAACAACTTATCGAGGGCATAGTTAAGCTTTCATGATGTAAAAAAAGCAGATATGAAAGAATCTTAAATACACTTTTTCATTAAATGAATATCAAAAAAGTTTAGAGGTAAAGAGTTTTTATTTGACTGTGTCTTCTTTTCGTACCTTGGATCTAACAAAGAATCAATTTGCTAGGCTACTTTTTACTTCCTTATCTTTTCATAAAGAAACTTTTAATTTTATCGGTCCTTTGTGTT
>BGPR01001541.1:0-11039 GCA_013235015.1 Araneus ventricosus
CATAAAGAATTTTTTTTCATGCTAATTATTGTAGCATCATTCAGTTTTTACTTTTGCTCAATCATTTAATTGGAAGAAAATATTAATACTTATTGCCTTCAGAATTATTAACACAAAACTCCTGTATCCTTTAAAGGATTGCAGAATGTATTAGATTCTCATTACAGTGGAAATTGGCTAATTCAGATATTTTTTATTCAAATTTTCCTCTAGTCCCTTGAATTTCCTATTAAAATAATGTTAAAATGCCGTCTACATTTCGAATTAATTTTAGTTAGTTTGAAGTCAAAACTAAAAATTGTATTTTATTTGTATTTCTGAATTGCTTTTTTAGTTTAATACTTCCATACCAGTGTGTGTGCGTGCGCGCGCGTGCGTGTGTCATCAGTAATCGTAAGTGAACAATTTTTAAGGTCCTTAATTAACTCAAAAGAATTCACCATTGTACCATGTATTCATTGAAAAATAATCATTAAATGTGAAAGTTATAATTATTATTTAGTCATTTATTAAAATTACTTACTGCTTACTTATTAATTACGTATATCATTTATTCGAACTATTAAATATTGAAAATAAATCTTAACTATCATTTTTAGTTTAAAAATTGTCGTTTTCTTTTGCTGTACTCATTTTGATTTCAACATCATATTAATGGGAAATTCATTGACTAGAGAAAAATTCAAATTAAGAACGTCTAAATTAACCAATTTCCACTCTAATAGGAATCTAAGGCATTCTGCAATCCTTTAGGCTCAGTAGGTTTTGCATAAATCGAATATTTTTGGTTCCTGCCAGCTTCTAATGAGCCAAATTCCACTATATATATTTTTATATTATTAAGATATTTTTAGGATTTTTTTTATTTTAAAATTCTTTAGGTAATTCTCGAATATCTGAGATCCATTCTTATTCTGAGGCTAGAAGTTTTACTACCTCTGATAATCGGGAGACTTTTATTTCTTTACAGCAATATTATATTGTCGATCCAACTAATTGCTAAAATGTAAAAGATTCAGGACATCCAGTCATAAAAAATTAGAAGTATCGTTGAGAAATTTCGGAAAAATATTTCCATCTGGAAATTCAGTTATTCATTTCAAATCAGGAAATTCATATTTCATTCATTCAAAGGCTTTGAATGAATGAAATATAAAAAAGCAGATATCTTTCTTATTATCAGTCTTCGAAGAGAAATGTTAGTTCGAAAAAAAATGGTTAACTATCTCTCAGTTTTTCCGCCTTATTTGCGAAGCATCTTTAGTCCGGTACTTAATTATTCTCTTACTTTACATCGATGTTCAGATTTTGATTTTGAAGTAAAAAAAAAAAAAAATCCAGCTTGGTATTTCTAAAAAAATATACTTTTTGCTTCTGGTTCCTGTCGGAACGGTATATTAAGATTTATCAACTGCATTCCAATACAGTTTTACAGATATATATAAAAAGAGTCCTAAATCCTTCCCGCCGGCAAATGATGCATAAATTTAAAGATCTTCTTTATCCAAATTATCAACATCAATCAAACAGATCACACATGTCCACACGGACCAGGCAGAGTTTTGTAGCACCTAAATACTTCCTGTCGGTTACAAGGGGGAAAAAAAATGATATATGGCCCAGAGGCATCGCACAAAAAGATCACCTGTCATTAGAAGCTTGCCGACCGATTCGCAGTCACTTAACAAATGCAGAATCAGATGGACACCACTTCATTTGATATCCACCTTCATTACCAGTATGGTGTGCCCCAAAACGATCGCCACGTGTTTCTTTCTTTTCGAAAAACGCTGATGACCATTTCCGAAGAGTTGTCCCCCTTGGTGATAATTGGCGAAACCTGATGACAGAAAGCTGCAGTGCTTGATGATATTTAGAGGGAAAAAGCATCAAAGAAGAGGGGGCCACTGACAAACATATGATAAATGTCCACTGATCAGCTTGCCTCTTTCCTCCAAAAAATTGCCGTTCTTAAAATTGGTTAATTAAGTGCTACACTGCACTTTACCACTTATAAGCTTACCACTTATAAGTTTACCACTTGCAGTTTACCACTTGCAGTTTACCACTTATATTCTGATTTTTTTAAAAAAATAATTTAACTAGGCACTCGAGACAAGATGATGTCCAATTTTTTATTGGAAAAAGCTGCTTTTGAAGCACAGTGTTTATACCAGGGTTACCATATTGGCCTTTTTAAGGACAACTTCTTGAAATTTGGCCTTTTAAAAAATACCTTGGTCTTAGGAATTTTCATTTGGGCCTTCATTTTTGGTCTTTTTTCCTGTTTATTTTTCCTTGTGAATTTTTGAACGATTCTTAATATATAATTTAACTACCTTCCAAATAAACTTTAGAATATTGAAAAATAATATAGAACGTTGTTGTTAACAAGAGTTGATGTATTTCGCTCGAACATTTTATTCTGGACCAACAAGAGCGGGATTCCTTTTTTTCCTTCTTTCTTTTTTTTTCCTTTGCAAGTCGCGCATGTAGATGTTTAAAAAACATTCACTTGAATTTTAGTTTAATAGAACATTATTATACATATGTCAATCTGGTGGGATTCCTTTTCATGAAGGATAGTCATTTTCTTATAACAAAATAAGGGGGAAATGTGCGCTTTAATGAAATTTTCAAATTTGGCCTTTTTTGGCCCTATTTTAAAGATGATTTGGCCTTATTTTGATATTTTGATCTTTCAACCCTGTTTTATACTGATGTATAGATAGTCATGCGCATGAAATATTTATTAGCAATCAAACTTATATTTCAGAAGGCTTCTTACTGTTTTGTTTTATTTAGTTGATGGGATATTTCTGTCAGTTGTAGTGGTAAATGGATGCAATTTTCTTTTGGTGGAAGGACTATGGAATTCTATTTCTTCGTTTTTCTTTCTTATTTCAGCAGCTTGTTTGCTCCGGTAGTTAATTACTAACCATCTTATTTTGCTGCTCATGTTATTATATTTGTCATGAAATATGATAGTATACTGATTTTATACAGTTGTTCTTGTTGATAAGTCTTTAAGGAGAGAATATGCATATTCTTTTAAAGAATTCCAATGGAATTATTTTTTTTAATCCTTAAATGCTTCCTTTTGGCTGTAAGCGACAAATAAAACACGATTTTCATGTATCTTCTTTAGCTAAATTACCCGTAGTAGGCAAAAAAAATATCATCGGTTTAAATGAACTTAATATATAGTTAAATAATAAGAAAGATTTAAAAAATTAACAATCTTGTGGAGACCCCAATGTTTGCAGCCGCATAAAAATCCATACTATAATTTCAGCTGAAGAACGCTGAGCACTTTCTTGTTTACCTTCAACCATTCGAAGGAGAGGATCATTAAAAACAGGAAAAAACTGATCACCAAGATAAGCAAATATGGCCTACAAGAGAAAAGAAATACTACATATTTTATAAAATGCTGTATCTTAAAGTATTTATAAATCCAGAAATTCAAAGTTCACCTAACAGGGTTAAAAAATAAAAAAAAAGATGTTTGATTCTTATCGGCAAATTCATTTTCTTTCTTGTTTTTCCATTTCTTTCGATTTTTTTTTGTCATCTTAGTGCTTCTTGTTGGCTACTAGTGAAAAAACAGACATATGACGAAGAGGCCTTCTGTATGCAATTTATAGCCATCCAGCAAAAAGACCAGATGTGCTTACATGGACGTTTTTCTCTGCACAGCAGTTATCAAAACATTCCGGTCGATTCACAATTTCTCAGTGTATACAAAATTATAAGAACACCCCAACATCTGATATCGCGCATTTATCCAGGGCCGGATTAGGCCCTCTAGGGGCCTTAAGGCAGTACAAGTCTCGGGGCCCTCCTTTTCCCTTCCCAACCTCCTAAACCATTAATTTTAATTTAATCTCTATACAAACAGTTTTAAGTATCAAATTTTGACGAACTGACAAACCATTTAATTGTGGATGACTTTCAAGAGTGTTGATTTCAGTATATCTCGTAAAAAAAAATCAAAATTATAATTTCAAAGTAATTTTAAACAAAATAGAAAAAAAGGACAACACGATTCTAATGTATTCTAAATACTATTTAATTATAGGATCGGACATTTTTTAAATTAGAAAGCAAGATATTTTTTTTAATTTATCAAACAACATAATTTAAAACTTACAGAAGGTAATTAATTAGTAATGTAGTTAGAATAATGTTCTAAAATTCAAACGATAGTTGGTTTTAATTACAATAAGTTGGAGTGCATGGACTGAAAGCACAAATTTAAATTGTTCTGAAAGTACCGCAAAAAAAAAAAAAATCTCGAGCCGTCGGGGCCTCCAAAGTTGCGAGGCCTATAGGTAGTTGCCTTCTTTGCTTATTTAATAAACAGGCCCTGCATTTATGTCGCAAAGATTGTTATACATTCAGAGTTTTGTTGCTATGCATAAATCTTCTAGAATGTATTAAAGTAATCTAAAACGGCAAATCAGACACATTTGTAGAGGCCGCTGTGGCCTAGTGGTAAGGTCTCGGCTTAGGGGCCGGAGGGTTCCAGGTTCGAGACCCTATTTCACTGAAGATCCGTCGTGTATGGGGCCTGTTGCACGCTAAATCATACGCAGTGGCCAAACTTCCTCCCGTTGGCGTGGCGTGGAAGTTTGGAGAGGGGGTACCAGCTCAGGTGTCGTCCTCGTCATCTGACCGTGGTTCAAAATTACGAAGTCCATCCCAAAATAGCCCTCGTGTTGCTTCAAAACGGAACGTTAATATAGCTAAACTAAACAGGCACATTTGTGTTCAGAAATAAAAATCCAGAGGAACTGAGTTTCGCATTTTTTTAATGATCCATCAAGATTTTATTTTAGGTAGTTGATTGGCGAGGTCTACAAAAATGCATAACCAGATAAAGAAATACGCTTTTAAGACAGGAATGTATCGGAATGCGTGCCAAACGAATGCAAGTGTTTTATGACTGGCTTTATTAGATATTTTATTGAGCAGAATATTGAAAACTCATAATAATAGTATTAATTTCCTAACTGAAGAGTGTCCCTAATTTTAAATTAACACACTTCTAAGTCTTCCTTAACCAAATGCATTCAGTTGATTCAGATATATTCTCGAGAAGCAAATAAAGAATTGGGAAGAGAATTATGCTCGATTTTTCTTTAAACTCTCTAATAGGTGATCACTTGCAAGAGACACATTTAACTGACAAACACTTGGTCATGGATTTTTCATTCTGGTGGATTTTGCAAATTGTGAGATAGGTGTCATCTACTGTAGACCCAAGTGTTCACCTGCACTCGTGCTGGAAAATGATAAGCCGGAATTTGCTTCCAAGAATTTCATTTTTCTCCCCTTCCTTTTTAATTTTCTTTTTCTTGTACCCCTCCCCACACACACACATACACAAACTGATTAAAACTGCTCAAACAAAAGTATTTATCTCTCTAGGGTTTCATTCCATGAACCGGCGAGTCTCTTCTATTCCAAAACTCAGTAAAATGCACCTGCTATTCTTCCTATAATATATACTACTATTCTGAAAATCTAGTATTCAGTTGCAGAAAATGTTGGAATAGTTTAGATCCGCTTTTATTTCTGGTTTAATTCGACACACAACAAATTACATTAATAATATACTGCGTATGAATTGAAATATTTTACAAATTCATTATTTATATATATATTATTTACTTTTTAACCAATAAACACATTCGTATTTAGCAAAAGAAGGCTTTTTGGCGATGCTTTGATGCTGTCAAAACTTATAGATTGAAACTACGGGTGCTTATAAGACTGATATGTACGTTACTGTAACGAATTACATAATCCAATTATAACAAAAATGCATGTTGGCGCAACATACACTAACATTTAGCTCCAACTTTTTCAGTTTTCATATATATCTTTCTTTTCGAATATGTATACGCGAGTATTTCCAAAAATGTATACGCACTTTGAAAATTTTTTCACGTAACAATTTATAACATAAAACAAAGTTTCCAATCCCAATTTAATATATACAAATGCAGATTCTTGTCAGTTTTTAAATTTAATGATTCTAATTAATTTGCGCAATGTTTTTTTCATTTACTACAATTTCCATTTCTTATCGTTTGAATGATACTGGTTCAAAAATATAAACCAAGTAAATCGTCATAAATGCAGCTATTTGGCAGCTGATAGTCCTCTGTTGACAGTCGAACACCATGTGAACTTATCAGGTGTAACCATCTAGGGCAGTTTGTAAACTTGTGGATTAATTGGTCTTCTCCTCTTCCAGAATGCCGTGACTGGTGAGGTTTGTCTGAGCTTACAACAGGAATGCTTTTGCCATCGCATTCAAGAGATGTTTTAAAATGAGGAATGGTACTTCCAGCAAGATGGAGCACCTTCGCATTACTGTTACATTTAGACTTTAAGGTCTGTTTTGATAGGAATATGGTGAACAGATGGCTAAGTCGAAGAGGTTACACTGAATTATCCCATCTCTCTCTGGTCCAAACCTCGGTCGATTCATTTTATAGGAATAGATGAAACATAAGGTTTGTAACTGAAATTGAGAAGTTGATATCATCCGTTGAAAGAGAGTGCACATAAATGCATACTGATTTGTTAACCCCTGTCTTCATTTCCATCAATCGTTTTATCAACAGCGTCTGAACAGTAAAGGTCAATAATTGGAAAACTTACGACTATTACTTATCATTTAATGATAAAATGTAGATGGAATCGATTTATGAAATATTTATTTATGTTATTAACTGTTTATGTAACGTGGATTCATATTATGCACATATTTTTGGAACTCTTTGCATATTTTATAATTACGAGTTTAAATATTGACAGATATAGGGAAAAAATAATTTAGCAAGTTCCACTTGGCAAAAAAAAAAGATATGGTTTTTCGGTTTCTCTTTTTACTTTCAAACCTTTGACCGCCGATTTTCTTCATGATTCAAAAAGTCATTTACTTATTTTTACTGTAACTCTCTTGCAATGCATGCTCTGTTTACGAAACTCCCTAGTTATTCCGGGAGATTTTTTTTTCTTCGCTAATCGGAATCTTATCATTCATAAAGCCCCTTTGCCATTAATCTTAACTGATATATTATTCATTTAAGATTTTTATCCTAAACACCAACCTATATACTGATCATAAAGCAAAAATTCTCTTTTCCTGTTTTAATATGAAGTCATTAGTATAACATTAGGATCTCAAGTTCATTAACGAAGCAACTGAACGTGATAGTCGGAAGCGTATTTAATGTAAGCTATTGGTTTAAGGAATAATTCTTGGCTTCTAGATGGTATACCGGATCGGTGACGTTAAGATTAATTGTCCAATCCTAATATATTTAATTCTGATGTTCGCAAAAGGTTTGCCCCAAGTTTAAAACACAGTTTCTGTAGCTCCGAATTCAAACAAATGAAGTTTTAATTACGGAGAAAATGATAAAAAATATCATGATTTTGTTGAGTGAAGCTTTTCATAACACATTTTGCATTGTAGTAAGTTGTTTCAATTGTCAACAAAAGCTTACTATCTGAAGTCATTTTTACTAGCTGTTGACGAACAGTGTCAAACTTGGGTGGAAAAGCATATGGTAAATTAGCACTGGAATCTTTGATGCAAAAGAGTTATCCAGCTAAAGCTGATTTATGTATCAATGAAACGTAAATAAATAATTTACACTTAAATGACACCAGAGATTTTTTTAACTGCGGTCGATTGAATTCATAGATGACCACAGAGCTCTCACCTTCAATTTAAAATATTCTTCTCTTACAGGCTCTGAAAAAAAAACGATTGAAAGCCTTCTTTTTTTACTATTTTACAATTATTTTCATCCTCATTTAAAATTCTTCTAGTCTTTTAGTTTGTATGCAGATATATTTTTCTGAATTTTCCATGATAGCCCAGAAGACTTTGTTGCAGTTCTAAATAACTTATTTCTAGGCAAATAATCATCTTCGGCTTATTTCACCTTAATAAATTAATATAGAAACCATTTGGATTACATAAATAAAAATAGAAATAAGGTTTAGGTATCAGAAATAATATCAAAAAGTGAAATGGTATAATAGTCATTGAAGTATACAATTTTTTTAGTAGTATAGTATATAAGTATATAAAATGGGTTCTTATAAAACTTATCAAATCAATCAACCAACCCAAGCTACGTGTTATGTCAAAGCAAAAGAAGACTGATTTGAATTGCCAAATTTCTTCTATGAGTTTGTGCCTGAAATTCAAGATACTTATTCCTTCTTGCATTTTAGCTATTTTCTTTTTTCGGTTTTGTATGAAGTAAGATACATGATAAATTACAAGGAAGGCACATTTATTTTACAAAAACTGCATTATAAATAAAAGAGTTGTTACATTTTATACAGGCAGCATGTGCATTCATCTAATAAAACCCCAAAATAAAAATACTACGTTAAAAATATACAACTGAATCACGTTATCGCCGTACAAATAAGTATATTTGAGTCTTTTTAGTAATGCAAATTGCGCATTATTTCAATCGCACTAAGTTTCTTCAGAACTTTTTACCTTTTGGATGAAATGTGAACTTTTGATTTTGAAACAAATGCTTAATTCTGCGTTTACATTGAACTGAATAATTGAAACCTCGCATTGAATAGTGTTTTAACTAAGTGCCGGGTGGTTAGAATCAAAGTATCCCTATCACGATCACCGTAGGGGGAAAAAATCATTCGTCATAAGAACAACCAATCTTGAATGTGCATTTTAGAACACGGAGAAACGAATGATGCAAAGAAATTCCAAAAACGAACCACAGTAGAACTTCAATTAAGCGTCCCGTCCGGATCAACGAATTGACGGATAAAGAAATATCTTCATGCCATTTGTACAGTCACGTGATTTCACTGCTATCTTGGCTCACATATGAAAATAAAATCTTTTAAAAACTAATACTACATACATACATATTTGCAGTGGCGAATCCAGGATTTGGGTCTTGGGGGGAGGGGGGGTTGAGGTATAAAACATTTTGTATCGTCGTGACGAATGTCAAACCTTATGGCTTATATAAACCAAAATACTTTCACTTTACAGACTTTACTCACATTATCCTTTTTTTGTTTCTTGAGTGACGTTGGTTTTGTTCTGTAGCACTGTTTGTGCTTTTGTGTTGTGTGTGATTTTTGTATTTGTGTATGTTTTTTCATGTTTTTCTGTGTGTTTTTGTTTGTATTTTTGTGTTTTTTCTATTTGCAAGTTGCTTTGTAATTCATACCTTCCAAATAGGTAGGTCTGTTAATTGAATTTTTTTCTTTCTTGACTGGTCTGACTCCTCCCCGTCGATCCTTGCTAACTCTAAACCCTTTGGGTGATTCGGTCGGCGTGGGTTATGTATGTAGACTTTACTCACATGCCAATAAGAATCATAAAGAACACTACATGCTTTCGATAATTTAATAAAAAAACACAATGAAATAACTAGCAAAAGCATTTTTTTTTACCGTATCAATACTACAAATACGAGTGGAATGACTACAAAAGTGGGAAAATTTTCGAGCCTGTCAAAAGCCAGTTGTCACATTTTTTAAAGGGATAATAAGAAAAAACAGCTGTAGAGATTTTAATTAAAATAAAGAATTCTTGTCTAGCTCTACGGAGCTGCATCCCCATAGTCCCTGGGTTAGCCATTGCGTATTTGTATTTAATTTTTCAAAACGATCAGTATAAACTTCAATATAAGAGCAATAATTCACGGAAATGTATCGCAGTCTTATAAACTCAGTTACTTTTTACTTTCTCTTATACGAAATATACAAAGAGAAAGTATTGTAATCGTTAAAAAATCGAACTCGAGATTTTGACGAATCTCCACTTAGAAAGTATACGAAAAAGTTTAGGGGAGACCACTCCCGCTGGTTACTTTTTAGATTACAGAAACTGCCGGTTAAGCGAGTGATGCTTAATCGGAGCTTTACTGCATAGGGCAGACGGGTGAACAGTCCTTAATGTAAATGTAATCAGTCTTCTTCATGTATTAATCCAATAATAGTTGCGTTGCATATTTATCATGAAATGCTAACGAGAATAGGAGTGCAACATATACTAACAATTGTCATAAACATCCAAATGTAGAAGGCTATCGAGTAAAAAATGTTATTACTTTAAACAGATACTGTTTCTTTTTTCGGGGTGGGGAAAAGTTATTCTGTTCCCAGTATTCTGAAATACATCCACCGAAATTTCACGTATTTCACATGTGGTAAGCAGCACACTATTTCAGATAAACAGCATTTATCAAAATCTTTCCTTCTTCGATTAAAATCAGATCTTGATTTTCTTCAGTTAAATATAATTTGAAACAAATATTTAAGAAATAGCCAAGAGAAGCTCTGGTTTCCTAGGATTTGTGATCGAGGGGACTTTGCACCTTGGCATCACCTTTCGGATAGACCTGAGACCCAAAGCAGCTGCCGAGGCCAGGTGAGGAAGACACCGAGGCACCCATGGCTCGATTCGGTGGAAAAGCTAGAAACATACAGCACCTGATATTTGTTCGAGTGCGTCCTTCGCATCTGCTGTCGAAGTATTTCGGGAAATGCTCCATTTTTTAGTTAGGTTAAGAGTGGAAAAAGAGAGTGAAATCAAATCAGCGGTGGTGGGATCTGATATCAGAGTGACATCGGGCTGTATGGGGGTAACTGAACTCCTCATAGTCGAAAAAGCGACATTTCTTCAACTGATTGGCATGCAATTGAACATTTCCGGAATTTTCAGTTGCCGAAAGGATAATAATAACTAGTAATTATATTTGCATAATTGTGAAAAATTATTATAAATTTTTAATCTACCTGTAGTGCGGACAGATGCCTCGAACGCCAGTCTTGACGGGCACCGCGTAAATAAACTAGAATTGTTTTTCATATTACTTTTTCAAATAAAACATGACGATGTTGGCGGAAGAACATACTGCATCCCTTTTGTTCGGTTACCAACTTAAACAATCTACGAAACGTAACTATACAGGTTAGAGTAATGTAACATGTTATACAGGTTAGAGTAATGT
>BGPR01001541.1:11049-42564 GCA_013235015.1 Araneus ventricosus
TACAGGTTAGAGTAATGTAACATGTTATACAGGTTAGAGTAATGTAAGTAAGGCAAATTTTCAAACTAAATGCTTTAGCGTCCCAATTTTTTATATGCTGTTATCGTCATACAGTGAAATGTCACATTAAATAGATCAGAAACTTTGCTGATAAAGACACACACACACAATTCAATTAATTAAATTCGAAAAGAATTTGCTAAAGGTTTCACTTTATGTGTTTAATCAATTAATAATATAAATTAAAACGTCACATTCAATCCAGACTAAGCAAACTTTCAGAAATAGCAAAATCTAGGAATGAAAAATGACAATGAGATATGTTTCTTGCCTTCTTGGACACTATTCACCTCATCCCTCGAAACAATATCCGGGCATGGCAATAATCTTTGGATGGCAACCAACGTTTGAAGATGCTGTCATATGCAGTGTGTACACAAATAAAGTGACACATTTAAAAAATTAATTTTTAAAAAACTAAAAATGTTGGAACTACGATTTTTTTCAAATGAGAGCGCATCTCAAAAAGGTTTTTTTTTTCAGATAGGTAACATGCCATTTCGTCGTCTAGAAGGTCGTAAATTACTGGAAATCAAAAATTTGTTTAGAGCCACTATCTGAGAAAATATTAAAACTGGAAGAAAAATAAAAGCATTTATTTGTAGTGAATTTCACGCTCTTTAATTTGTTAATTCGCATGTAGTGTGAAAACTGAAGAGTTTTCGTGGTATTCAAGAAAAACTAAAAAAAGAAACCATAAAACACGCATCGGCTTCTGCTGGTCCTTTCCATTGCGTACGGAATTTTCGCGCTGTAACAAATTTAGAACGGCGCAACACCGCGTTACCTATCTGAAAAAAAAAACTTTTTGAGATGCGCTCTTATTTAAAAAAAACAGTAGCTCCAACATTTTTAGTTTTTTAAATTAATTGAAGTGTGTCACTTCATTTGTGTACACCATGTATTGAGTTACTTTTCTGTTTCGGTACTTAACACTAATATGAAGAATCAAGAATTCATCAAAATATCTGAAAGTAGTTTTTAATTCTTTATCCTATACTTAAGTTTATAAAGAATATTTGGTGAAACATATTTTAATTTTTTACAATCGAATACGAGAGACGAAATTCGAAGTGTAGTTTTCCAATTCGGAAACAAGAAACAATGTGTGTATCTTTACCACAAAAAGATTTTCTATCCTACCTTCCAAATACCTAATATTACCTTCCAAAAATTGTAAATTATATAGCGAATGAATGGTATACAAAAAAGAATATGTTTTGTAAAGAGCTTTCAAAGAGAGATACTACTACGGAATATTTGATAATAATATGGGAATTAAATTATTTCTCTCTCTTCCTTATTTTAACAATTTGCTTTATTTTTGGTTAATTACTTATGTTTACTACTTTGATGTTCATAAATTTAATTTTGATACGAAATTTAGTATTTTGGACTTGTTCATAAGTCTATCAAAAGAATAGGAAAATCTTTCAATTGCTTCTTAGAACGGCTTTGCAAAGATAAATAATAATAATATCCTTAAATAATATTTCGTACTGCCTCCAAGAAAAGAAATGATACAAAGTATTCAAGGACCTTCTTGACCTAAATTATTAAACCTCCGAGTGAACACGTATGATCAATCAAATAGATCACATGTGTCTGTTTACATGGAGGATTTTGTAGCACCTAAATACTTCCAGTCGACTTCAAGAGAAAAAAATTATATATGACATAGAGATCCTCTAAATCTAAATTATCGGCATCGAGTAAATAGACCACATGCGTCTATATGGGTCTGAATTTTGCTGGGTATCGGTCATCAAAAGCTTTCCGACCAATTTGCATTCAATTATCAGGTGCAAAACTAGATGGTCAATACTTCGCTGGCTATCCATCTTCATTATGAGCATCGTGTGCCGCAAAACTATCGCCACGTGTTCTTTTCTATCAGAGCACTAATAACCATTTATGAAGTGTGGTCTCCAGCGGTGAAACCTGATGACAAAAAGCTGCGATGCTTGATGATATTTAGAGGAAAAGGCAGGCAAAAGAGGACCACTGCCAAGTATATGAAAAATGTCCACTCATCATCTCGTACCTAATTAGCTATCTCAATCCCCCCAAACCGCCGTTCTTTAAAGTGGTTAATTAAGTGCTACACTGCTGCTTATCACCCTAGAGGAATTCCGCATGTAAGGAGACTCATTACAGTGCTGATAAGATGTATTCTTTTTTTATCTTTTAATTAGGCACGCGCGACAAGATGATATCTTATTTTTTGCAGTGGAAAAAGCGTCATTTGATACGTTCCAGCAATGCTTCTTTTTGTCCCGTTCTAAATGAAAAGATATTTCTGAGACACAGTATTTCTACTGATGTTTAGATAGTCATTTACATGAAACATCAGCAATCAAACTGATATTTCAGGACGCTTCTTCTTCTTTTGATTTGCTTGATGGAAGATTTTCATCTTAGTTTTAAGGAATGAAAAACTGTGAGAAATGAACACTATTTTCTAATAATGAAAGGATTGTGAAAGTTGAAGCGAAAGAGAGAGAAAACATTCGTGAGTTGTCAATGTCGTGAAAGAGTTGAAAATTGTTTGAAAAAAAAATTTAGTGATTCATGATTCAATTACTTGCTTTACATAAAATTTTAAGAAGTTTCTTTTAAAAGAGGAAAAATTTATAACGAGGGAAAATTTATAATTATTTATAAAAAAAATTATAAATAATAAAACTTTATAAATACAATTTTAATTATTAAATATTAATTAAAATTTTAATATTTAATAATTAAATATTATTAAAATTAGATTTAAAATATTTAAAGAAGTTTTAAAGAAACTATAGGCATTCACTGGAAGGCAGGACCTGTCAAAGGGTGTCAATCTCTTAATGATTTTAAGTAATTCACTGAAGTGCGCTGCTTATTTTAAATATTGTAAAGGTGATTTTTTTAAAAATAAATTAATCTTTTAAAAAAGTAGTTCACTTCTGTGAATTGCTTAAAATCATTGGAAAATTTATTTTAGTTTGACCTAGACATTTATTATTGTTTTTTTTTTTTTGGACTTCTAGTGTTCAATGTTATAATTTGAAAGGAATTCGAGAATTCTAAAACAAAATTTCATTTATTGCGTATGATATTAACAGTAATATAGTTTGAGATGTAATTAGTAAAACTTTTAATTTCTGAAAAAATTAAAATTATATTAAGTTTCAACCTTCAGATAGAAAATGTTTCAACACTATATGCAATTGTTGAGACAGCAAAATTTGCAATTTTGAAACTTTATCGATAGGAGCGGTCTCATCTTGGATGAAACAAAAATACTATTTATTTACTCTATTAACCCTTTATCTACTGACGGTACTTTAAAGTACTGCTTTAATCACGCTCATACCTTCGCAATATGGCCGTTTTTCCTGACAGTATTCACAAGAACACGGAGAATGGAGTTTCAATAACAAGAAGCAAATGGCAGCTGAAGGCAGAAAGTAAAATTTTTCAATTATTAATTAAATTAATTAAGTAATTTTAATTAATTAAAAAAGTGTTTTCCTCATTCCCAGGGGTATTCTACATACAAAAATTATCTAATGATTAAAAAAAAATTAAAAGTTGCTAGTAGGTAAATTCAGTAAATAAAGGGTTAACGTTTGTTTCTGTTGTTACTAAATTTCATCGAGATGGAATGGAGGACCAATGAATAACACAAAATTTTTGTAAAGCACATTTTTAAAAAGAATGACCGTCACTTGACCACCCAACGTAATTTCCGAACTCATTTTAAGAAAGCTAGTTTCATCGTCATCTTGTGAATCATCAAGGCATAAGTGAATAGTTTTGAGAAGTTGTGAGAAAGAGAATGAAGATTCATAAAGCATAGGTGAATAGTTTTGAGAAATTGTGAGAAGGAGAAGTGAAGATTCATAAAGCATGCGCACATCCAAGAATGTTGTAAGACTCGATAGAACCCCTTCCCCCCCCCCCCGAAAAAAACCCATCTCAACTTATTGGACATTTTGAAAAGTTATAAGTATGTACATTTCTCCGTTATAATATATAAACATACCAGTGGGGTAGCGATTCGGGGGCGAGGGGCCAGTTTTTGAAATCAAATACGATGAGAGGTGAGAAAATAACACCTTTCCCCGGGCGCCTTTTACCATTGCTAAATCACTGAAACGTGTATCAATTGTGCTTTCATTATAAGCTTTTATTCAACTTAAGTGTCGTGTCACAAATATTGAGATCGATTTCTTGCCCACTTCCAATCGAGCTACAGCTTTGAAATTTAGCACAGTGGTGGGTTTCCGGAGACAATACAATATTATGCAAAAAAATTTGTAATCTATACCTACTTTAAACCTATCAAAAATATATTAAAATTCTAGCCCTATATTTAGGCGATAAAGTTTGAAAGGTGGTAACCTTTCAAACTACTTAGGGTTGTAACAACACCGCTAGACAATAAATGCGTATACCTTATTTTTTTTTATTCACACTTATTTTATATTTACTTCATTACTGTAAATAAATTTGCATTTCTGATGGCATATTTAAATTCGCCCATTTCTCTGCCTTGGCTTGTAAAATAAACCTCTAAAAAACGCTTTATACTATTTAATATTTTCTCTCTGAGTTTTCGGGACATTTAAGCAAGATTACAGGTGCATCAGCTTGATTTTCTATAACAAACTGGCAGAACGACATCTGAAACAGATCCATCAAACTTTTACAACAGCAGTTGGAGTGACACCTGCTTTAATCAATGTGAAAGAACTCGTATCATTTCTCTTAGATTAAAGCTAAGGACTTCTGATTCCTCTAACATTGGAATCAGCTGCATTATTCCTGCTGAAAGCAGCTGCTTCTAAAGTCTCAATAAACACATCTTTCCTAAAAGCAGCAGACACTCAAGATGAAGTGCCGCCGTATGTTCGATGTTTGCTCGTCGTCCAGAAAATGTTGAAGTTAGTCTCGACGTTATCTTTCGCTTTTAATGGGTACGCGCTATCGGTTTGTGTAATCTAGATAAAGCGCCACGCGACCATGTGGTGAAATAGACCAGAAGTCCACGCGTCGGCGTGTGCCCAAGTGAGCTCTTGGAAAAAATCGATCAAGACGTCTCTGCCGAAGATAGCTCTTTTGTGAGTCATCTGATGGGTTGATTGAATGGCTCCTCGCAGAACACACATGCTGTGGTCTAAAACGGAGGAACAAACTAATCAAGTTCCTAACAAGAAGTTTTTCACAGCGGGATTACTGATAATCAGTTTCTTTTAAAACCATTAGTTACCACCCGAATGGGGTCTTGAAAGATTTGTCAAATGAACCCATCTTAATGATAGTTTTAAAAAAGGGCATTTCTAGCTCTGAAATATTTTTATTAAAGAATTATTTAAAAGAAGTATTGAGTCTAGCTTCGAAATGTGGTTAGATTTCCTACTCGTTTTTATTTTCATTGTTAGAAAAAAATGTATAAAAGTAAAAAAATATATATGAATATAGAAGTAACTCTCTAATAAGGGGGAAATTAATATGTTTATATAATATTTCTCTTTTATTTTTATCGTTAGAAATGCAAAAACGGCATAAAATATGTAAAACTAGAAAAAGAAAAATCTAAATGATTGCAAAAATTTCTGCTCCGTATGGAGAGGGAGGATTGACATTTTTCTATAATATTTTGCATACTGATATGAATAATGTCGTGAAATCAACGGCAAAATCATTAAAAAAAAATCCTACCCGAAAAATTTATCTTTTAGTGCCCTCATAAGCCCAGCGTCGCTATTTAGGCAAACTCCTATTGATTCAAATAAATAAATAAATAAAAATATAAAGTAATGTGAAACTTTAAAAAAAACAAGATATTCTTACAATTGTATGTTTGTATTGATATAATTGTTAAACGTAAGTAAATTAATTGATAAATAATTAAATAAGCCTTTTCTTCTTCACATTGCAAACGACGCATGCCAAAAGTCTCATTCCACTTTGTCTAACACTATGCGAATTGCACAGTGGATCCCAAAATGGATTGATGAGAACATGAATTGACTCTATTGGATTAAAGAATTCCAAAATTGCCCGAATCTCCTAGTGAAAAAAAGAACGAAACAAAAACATGTTGCTTGAAAATCTACTTCATGTCATTTAAAATTTTTCTATTCCTTTTTTTTTCTTCCAATTTTAGGCATTGAAATGAACGAGAAAAAGCGAAATGGTATCGCGCGAAAAGTTATTAAGGCATCCGCTCAAATGAAAACAGTGTTCTTTGTCATTAAGGGACAGCGTGTTTTTCGGTGCAGGTGGTTTTTATCTTCCGGAGGAGTCTCCAATGCAGGCGTCCTCTGCAGAATTGCTTTCCGCATTACAGCCGTATTTGGTTCCCCTACGAATGTAGACCGAAACGAAAACTGACACTTATAACAGGTGTATTCAGTCAACACAGTGGACTTCCGTCCGACTATAGCTGTAAATAAACGACATTAATATAATGACCCGCGCCAAATAGAAACGGAGAGAGAAAAGATGGAACGAACCTTGTTATGAAAGGCCTTGTTACGCAATGCGTTTGAATGGAATCTTTCGATTAAAAAAATGTTCAGTTATTCAGTCTGAGTTATCTATTATCATACTCTTATACAAACGTTTGATTTATCTCCTATTAACTGCGTTGTCAATATTGAAACAGATAAAATATTAAATTCTAAACATAAAGAAGAAATAAAAAAATGAAAATAAAGATGCCAACCAGTAAGTACTGATGTCATATATGCGTCATTTGTGCACGATTTGTAAGCGAGTCAAATTAAAAGAGTGATTGAAAAGAACCGATGTCAAACAAAGATGAAATATATAAAATCGTGTTTTGTCTTGCAGATTTATATTTAAACACGCCTATTATTATCATAGCAAGGATCAAAAATGCTTTCCATGGGTTTGTGATTTCTTATTTTAACATTTATTTATCTCACAGTCTATTAATGGCATTTCAAAACCCATTTCTTTTACAGATTTATATGTATTGATTCACCTACTGCACCTGCCTACTTGTGGTACTGGCTCAAATAGTTGAAATATACAAAAAAACTATGAATATCAAGCAGTATACTCTCGCATTGTGATTCCTTCTGATTCCACTATATACTCAGCTGAATGCATTTCCCACAGTCCTTAACTAAACCTCAATAAAAATCCTCATAATTAGCTAACTTCCCTCAGTTTATTTATTGAGGGCCTGAAATCCTTATTTAACAATGAGATTTCGAACTGATATTACAGAAGCTTTTTTTTTCCCAAAAATTTCCGAATGAATTTTTTTCAAAATTCATTCGGAATTTTCATGTTTGAAGAAAAATGAACTCGAGTTCTTTTAAGACTATTTAAAAAAGGATAATATTCCTTCTTTATAGTTATGATAAAAAAAACGTGTGAATATTATGAAAAAAAGATAAAAATGTCCTATTTTATCCACAGAAAATGGATTTCAAAATATAGAAAACACTCGGTGAGGCAAACATGATATAACATGATATACAGTAAACATAAAACTGCTTGAAATGTTGGCTCAGCGTAATTCCGCGGTCAAAATAGATTGCTGATGAATAGAAATTATAAAAAAATTACATTTTCTTTATAAATTTTCAATACTAGATTTTTGTTATCTAAGTATCTTGCCTACGTCTTACTTTTCATTTTTTGGTTTGGTTTCACCGGGACTTTCGGGCTTTGAGCTCCAGCTTCGATTTGGTTGTGCGGAACGGTGTTTTTGTGAATATTTTTGTGTATATGTTTCCCAATATGTGATTTTTTCCTCATTAATTTATTGGAAAATCTAATTAACTGTGGCTTTACTTTACTTTACACTACCACACACCCCGACTCCAGAGATAAAAATCTCCGGTTTGCAGTTTGGATGAGTGTGCGTAGAAACTTAATTGAACAAAAAAAAGTTACAAACAGTGTTTCAACATTGACGAAAAACATGTGAAAATTATAAAATCAATAAAAAATATGTGTTTATATTTGAAAAGAAAGACTCGCGAAGCAAAAACAATTTTAAGACAGCTCCCAAAAGTTCGCTGAAACTATATACTTGTAGGAGGACTGATTAGGGTCCTAGGTCTTGAACCTCTAGAGGGTCTTAGTCCATAAGTCTGAGGTCTTGGTGAAGGAGAGAAATGTGGGTCGGAGTCGGATGAACTGGTTGCGTCCGGTGGCTCTTTTATGAGGTTCTCATTTTCAGTGAGGAAAGATATGAGTTTAGATATTAGTTAACTGTGGCTAAGAGACTAAAATCACGGGTATTTTGCGTTGCATTATTTTTGGGCTTTAGTTCCGCGGTTGTCAATTTGTTTTAACTAGTCCAAATATCTCCATTTTTAGGACGGTTAATGGATGGAGCCAGTTGGTTGTCTTGTAGAGGTTGGAGTTGATTGGTAGGGGTGAAGGTTGTTAATTCGTAGGAGTTGGCTCTACCATTTCCGACTGTTTCATTTTGTTAAAGCAGTTGTGCTCGAATGTTCACCAATTTTGTCCGCATGCCAAGTCAGGACGGTCTTCTCTTCTGGTTTGGTTGGTCATTGCTTGGTATATAATAACATTATTTTTTTATATTAAATTGTTGCGTATAGCGGAGAGCTATGCATTCTTCCATTGAAAAAATTACAAATAATGCGTCTCAATTGTAATGTGTAAAGTATTCGATTTGGTGGTCAAATTAATTTACAGCCAAAAGCCACAGCATCAATTCTAAATAACCGCCAACGACCCAACATTCACTAAACTCATCCTATGAGCAGCAACATTATGAGGAACAGGGTTTCCTAAACTATATGTCTCGAACTCAAATGAAATTGTGTGTCATATGGTAACGAACATTTTTTACTCTTGATTTTTAAAAATTCTTTTACATTATCAATCAAAATTAATGAAGGAAAGCCATCTTCATTATGGTAATTCACAATTTATCAAACAATTGTTCTAAATGAAATAACTTTTTATTTATTGTTGGCGAATGCTCCGTATATACGTTTTATTTTATTTTCCAAGTAAGTGCGTATTTGGGGTTGCGAAAAAATTTTCCAACCAAATATGGGTCAAAAGAGCTGAGATTGGTAAATAGAATATGGGAGGGTAATGGATTCAAAAATATGTATCAAAGGTGTATGGGTTCAAAAGGAGTTGCAAGTGTAAAAAAGTTTTAGAAAGAGAAAATCTCTAGTATTAAAGAATATATCCCTCTTATACAGCAAAATAGCTCCGCATTTTATTTAAAATGACCGTGTTAACGTGAAAGAAAAAAAAAGGAGGACATCAAATTTCGCCTTTTTTGGGAATTTTCACCGTTCGAAAACTAAACTCTTCCCACATGGAAGCAAACATTTTTAATACGAACTTCGATAGCCTTATCATAAAAAACAACTAGGCGCTATTTTTGGTGCATTTCAAATTCTTCGCCTTTAAATCAGGTGATTTATTGCAGTTTGACGCTGTGGCATTTCCGCCAAGACACGCTTTGCTTAAAGACATCTCATGTCTTATAACCTGAGAAAAAGTTAAAATCGGAAATGATAGCTAAAGCTGTGCGACCTCTCTAGACGTATAAATGTCAGACAGGCGTGCATACACTGCTATAAATCACTGGCCAGAGATTAAAATAGCCATTTTCGAATAGCTGAGTTTCAGAGAAACGTTTTTTTTTTTTCAAGCCGCTACTGATCCAAAGCATGTGGATTTCTTTGATATCAGTAAGGATGGCCGCTCAGCAGTGAAATCTTAGTGGACTGCATCTCCAGTCTCAAATGAAGGCTTTGTTTTATTGGATCTTTAAATCCAAGTTTAGTATCAAATTCATCTGATGGGAAAGATAATGGATGGTAAAAAAAAATTGTACGTTTATAATGTGATCAGGCAAGCAATGGACAGACTAAAACCATAATAAATACAGGAAGGATGTCTACGATTTTATTTGTTGCTGGACACGTACCAGCAAATTTCACGAAACAAATCTCCTTTTTCTGCTATTAAAAAAAGTGCATGCATTGAAACCTTTCACAATATGATTAATTTCTTCCGTCTTGTGTAGAAACTGCCCGAAGCGAATGACGGTATGATGGAAAGATTCGAGCTAAAAGACAAAAATACCCAAGTTTGTATTGAAGTGCTATGTGAAAATCTTATAATCAGAGTGCCAAGCTAACTGTATTTTCAGTAATAAGTCCATGATTAACACTTTATGAGAATTAAATACAAATTGAATATTAAATGTGTATGAAATTAAAATTTAATATATAGCATCATTTGTTTCCTCTGGTTCTATAATCTAGTCCAGGAGAAAAGGAGAATTAGAAATCAGTATATTTCAATGAATAAGCAAAACTTTATGATTATTAATTTACGGCATTAAGGGATAATGGAACATCAACATTTCCAGGTAAATAGTTTGCGTGAAATCGTACCTTTTAAAATTCTTAATTTCTCTAAATCATTTCTTGATGCTCCTTAAATGATTATTTTTTTTATCTTTAAGATTTGTAATAATAATACATTATTAAGACTCGCAACTATTTATTAAGCATATAAACAATAATTTATTATGATTTTCAAAAAGTATTTGCAGCATCAAGATTTCTCTACTTTGCATTTTTTTTTTAAATATTGATTAAACAAATTTCTAAACCACGTATTGACAACACTGCATATATCTTTCATCCTAAACAAAGATCTTATTCCCAGTTTCACTAAAGCAGTTAAGAAAAGATGTTGCAGGCAAAAGGGAGGAATATTACTGAGGACAACTTGAGACAATACTCGATTCTAGTTATTCTGTCGAGCGATATGAGGAAATATTTTAATATGTTTCTTTTAAAGTTTTGCAACCCATTTTTTCAATAAATTCCTAATTAATTCATAAATAGATTACATTAAAACAAAAAGTTATTATATTTCCTGGTGTTTCACTCACATACACACTACTACAACATAAATTCACATACATTCTACTACGAACGTTCAAACTCGAAATCAATTTCCGATGTTGTAGAATCAGTGCCCGCTTACCCCGCCTTATCTTACTTTTATTTACATTTCTCTTAATGAAAATCAATGAATCCATATAAATCTATGAATGAAAATCCATGAATATAATGAATGAAAATCCATGAAATCCATGAATATAATCAGGAGACGAGATCAGGAGACGAGAATGATAATATGAGTTATCTTTCACTGTTCCACCGTCTAAACTTTCTCATCACGCCCATGCATAGAAATTAGACCCATGGTCTATAGTTTAACTTAACCCTCGGCAGATATTCTGCGGTATCGGGTCTCGAACCCACGATCCACCAATTGTGAAGCCGAAAAATGATTCACTAATTTTCAAGGGCTTTTTCTCTTGTTACCATTATTGATTTTCATGTATTCCTTTAGTTTACATCATGAACATAAGTAAGAGTCTCGAACCCAAGATCTACCGATTATGAAGTCAAAAAATGATTCCCTAATTTTCAAGGACTTTTTCTCTTGTTGTCATTATTAATTTTCATTTATTCCTTTAGTTTACATCATGAACATAAGCGAGAAATTCTTATTCGATTAAGGACAATTTAATATCCGTGACAGGAATATATTAAGCATAAAGAAAAAACGAAGAAATTAAGAATAACCCAAATTTTTTCGCGTTTCGATTAAATTTTTCATTAAGGAACTATAACTTTTTATACATCTTAGCGTCTTAATATCTGACGTCACAATCCAGGTGTCTTCTAAGATTTTTAAGTTCCATCTGTTCCTTAGATAAGGAGGCGACTTTCTTAAGGAAAAGCCCCAACACGAAAATGAGGGGGCAAACACCCCCTTTTAACACACCTTCCGCTTTTCTTAGACCTGGGCCCGTGCCGCTTCTTACATTTTTTTTTTATTTTTTGCTATATTTACATGTTATATATTTTATATTATATCAGTGGGGGGTAAAACCGGGGCCTTCGTGCAACAATAGGATTACAATGGGAGGATCACACGGTGCATGGGAGAAAGGTGACGGCATTTTAGAGATCATATAAATCCAATCTATAATAAAACGACGGGGTGGGGTTTCCATGGAGATTTCTTTTCTGCTGGACTAAAATGTGTGTGTTCTGGAAGCATGTTTTTGACTTCCTTTTGCTATCTGAGGCGTGTTTATGGGGAGGAGATTTATCTTTTTAAGAAGAAGAAAAGAAAGGCTTGTGACTTTGTGATTTTTGTGCGTGTGTGTAAAAAAAAAAGCATGTATTTAGAGGAAAGAGGTGTTAAAATTTTGATGTGTGTTGATTTTTTTTTCTCTCGGTCTTTATTTTACCCCCTCCCAACCACGCACCATCTTCCTTTTCGATTTTTTTGGATACAAGCTTGACAGAAACGATTGGATAATTAAGGCCCAAAGAACGGTATCAAGCCTTTTTTGTAAATTATTGAACAAAAGCTATGAAATTTTGTAAATACATACAGTTGAATATAATGATAAGAAATGAATGTTATCTATTTTTTAAAAAATTTAATTTAAAAACATTTTTGTTGCACCATACTTTCTAATTATTTCCCTTAATTATTTTTATTATTATCTCTTAAAATATATTCTGAACTAATCTGATTATAATTCTGATTTTTTTTTTATTGAAACTATAACTTTCAGAAAATATTTCATGAGTATATACCGAATTTTGAATGAATTCGCGTGTTTATTTGATTAAAATAGAAACCTAAAAGGTATACACATATTTATTTTAGTATATAACAGGAATATTTGTGATAAATTTTATACTATTCCTCAAAAATTAAGACTTGTGGAGCATTTCAAAGGCATGTAATTCTGAAAAAAAAACCATCTTTTTTAGAAAAAAGTCATTTAAAATCTAGTTACTCCTCTGAACTTATTAAGTATTCATTTCATTCATAAACAAATATTTTAATGCTATTTTTTCTCACATGAACACATATTTTGAAGATATGAAAAAATATATTATATGAATGAAAATCCATGAATCCATATAAATCTATGAATGAAAATCCATGAATATAATGAATGAAAAAGTTGAGCCAATAAATTTGCATGTGGTGTCCCTTCTTCAAGGAGGGATCTGGCTTAGAAATGACAGCTTTTTTTGAAGACGGATATGCCGAGAAATGGATTTAATAAGACTCTACAGATCTTTACAGAAAAAGAATAGATATGTATCAAATTTTAGACAAATTCGGTCTACATGAAGCCTATCTGACAAGTCTCCCCCAACTATAGGAATCCATTATCTTCTTTACAAATGCATTGACTTCGACGTCAGAGTAAAAATTCATTTCCTCTATAAAAATTTGATGATTTGCCACTATTTATGGGTTTGATAGCTACACCTGATAAGATGGACGATGAAACTTTCCCAGTCTCTGTGATTAATTGAAAATTTTCGATAAGAATGTGTGCATCTGGTTTTTTCTTTTTTTTTCTTTATTGAGATAGATACTGAACAACTGTCAGAAATGAAACGGAATTTCTATATAGGACTTCTATTCTCTGCACTGGTTCACCTCCCTATAAAATCTGCCCAGCCGCCTGTTCACGATATAACTAATCCGATAACCTAGAAATTTAATTGTAGAAAAAGTATAAAAATCATGAAAAATGTCTTAGTCAAATATTGGTTGCATTTACATTATTCTTACAGTAAAATAAAAGGAAAACAAATAAAATACTTCACTTGATTTTCATTGATACTTAATCTGCTCCTTAAATTCTTATTCAAATGAATCAGCTAAGACGTATTGATTAAATCTATTAATTGGGCTACATTAACTGCCTGGAATGTGGAAGTCCCATCAATAATATATGTATTCTCCGAACAATGTTGTGTTAATTAATTATTAGTAATCTGATATTTTTCTTCCAGTAGGTATATGGTTCCTAATTGAAAATTTCATAGCGAATTCTTCATAAACATTAACTGGAAAGACATTTCACTTTCGTTTTTGTCATCTTTTCAACTTTTAGCATCTTCTTTTGCTTTTTTATTTTCCTATTTCAATTTATTCGTTTTAGGTATGTCGATGCTCAAAATTATGTGCTGTTAATGTTATGTGCTTTTCAAATCATGATATTCAAACTCTAAGTTCGCATTTTTTTTTCGGGGGGGGGGGGGAATAAAGCTTCACGCATACCTATCCAACCGACAGTGAGCCTTCCGGCTCCGAATTCGGAGGGTTTTGGGTTACATATTCCACATTCTTCGACATTTTTGGCTGTACTCATTTGTAATGAGTTCAAATAAGCCAAGAAAATCTTATGAGCAGGCCTGATTTAATTAACTCGAATTAACGCGGTTATATGTATATGTCGAAGGCGAATTTAGGTAATCAAAGAACCTGATCATTTTGCTATCAGCCTGTCAAATTGGAGCCAGGCTTATTGCAAAGAGCAGGCAAAATGACCAGGCTCTTTGCAATAAGCCTGATTATCTCAATTCGCCTACGACATAAACATCCAGTTAGAATCTTCTGGTCAGACTGACCTCGATCTCCTTCCGGTTCCGGTGATGTGCTCTTAGCATGGCGTATTTCTTTCTTTGGGACACAGAATAAAGGTGGACAAACTAGCCTTCTTGGACCATCACAATACCCTACATATCCACAATGGCCATCCGTCCTTGAGCCTTATTTCCTTCACCACCGGACATCCCTCCAGCTGGACCCTGTGACGCAAAGCTGGACCCAAAACAACGGACGTTACAGTCGCCATCTGCCCACGACGCCAACATATCCCTCTTTCGATTTAGTCGGACAAACACCCAAGCCGAGAAAATATCGAGAAGGGGTCCGCCAACGTATTCCCCCGGCCTTTCTGTGCATTTTGTTATTTGCTTTTATGGCTGGGGTATAGTGAAAAGGAGAAGGGTCAATCAAGTCAGGCTGGCGCGTGCCCACTATTATGGCGTCCCCTCTAAAGATCTACCGACCTATTAGACGGGGCTTGCCTTATAGTACAGGGGTTCCCTAAGAGGTTCTGTAACAAGAATATGTTTGGAGGTGGGGAGGAGGTCGATGTTTTATGGAATAATAGAATCTCTCAAGATTATGTTCGAGGAGGCAGGGAGGAAGTGGTTCTGCGCAGATGCAGGGAAGAAATTAGGTGCGCCACGCGACCCTCCCGGATTTTGTCGTTTGGTTTGGGTAAGAAGAGTGGGGCTTAAGAATTTTAGTGCTTAAAGAAGTTTGGGTGTGAGAGGTTCGGCTTCCGTCAATTCGATCCGGCCTGCTATCCGGTTGGGTGTTGTGGGTTTTGATCCTGGAAGGGTTTTCGAGGTGTGGTTAGTCTTTTTCACAACACCGATGCGCTCTCCCCTCCACTTTTTTCACCCTTTGGATGAACATCTGAAATTCAAACTTCTTCCAGGATATAAAAATATTTATAATATGAGATATGTATGAAGAGGTATAATATATGTGTTTTTCACTATAAAACGGATTTGAATTTCCTTGCAACTAAGATTTAAAAAATTGAAGGATAAACTTGATTAAAAAAGGATTTATAGTTTTGACTGTAATACTGATTCCTAATCACTGGTCTGTTTCTAAACCGCAGTTCTAAAGTAACCGTATGCAGAGTTTCGATTTTGGAACAAGATAGTCGTCGATTTAAAACCTGATTATACCAAAGATATACACCGGTCAATTCCCCTTAAAACCTTCGGGATTAAACTTCCACCTGCTGACTGTGGTGCGAAAATTTGGAAAGTGTCCAGAAAGTCCAGAATTAGGCGTCGCTCTCGTTATCAGATCACGATTCCAAATTAACTGGCTTCGTGAAGTTTTGATTCGGATCGTTAATTAAACTAATTCTTGAACCCTATACAAATTATAAGCTTATTAAACTTAGTTATGGAACTTACGTAATATACCTATAATTTTATAAAGTCAGCATAATAGTTCTGAATTTATATAATTTTGCGATTTAATTTCAATATTTGGTATAGGTGTCTAAACGATTAATTTACTTAAGCTTCATATAAATAACCCATTCTTCAAACTTCAAAAACTGTGATATGAGTTTTTAAACTTTTAAAAGATCAGATTTACTGACTGCTTTGGGACTCGCTCTCTGATTCGAATCCGTTCTCTTTAAAATTAAGTTTAACTAAGCTGATTCATTAGTATACTATAAAGATAAAATTGTGATGTTGTTCATTACTGCTTTCCCAACTTTGCTGAAAGATTAACTTTATAAAAAAATATTGATTTTGTTCGACATACAAAATTATTTATTTCAAATGAACATTTGGCTTTTTAAAAATATGAACAATTCTTTCTTCTATACTCCGCTATTCAGAGTGTTTCTTTTAATACCAAAGAGAATCTTCTATACATGAAAAAGCAATATAATTCGGAGAACGGATAAAACTTTCAGCGCCACTGTACAAAAGAATCTAGCAATGATGCCGAATAAAATATTATTCCAAAATGTATACTTAAAAACACATCGGAAGGATTCAAGACAATGTTGTAATTGAAGAAGACTGTAATACATCAAAGCATTTGTTAATAACATTCCAGTGGAAATTAATATCCATTAAATTATTATATTTCATCAACCCAGATTCATCACTTTTTTTTTACCATTATAAGGTCAGACTCAGAAATAGCCAATTTTTATATCAAAAATAGATTTATTAGCTATTAACAAAAAGAAGTATAAAAAGAAGTATAAAAAATTAATCTATTAGCTATTAACAAAAAGAAGTTGTTTTATCGTACAAGCAATTTGAAGAAATACTTTCAAGCTTTTTAAAATAAACAATCACAAACATTTACATTACGTGCAGTGTGTGCCTCGAGAAAAATACATCAAAACACTGGTAAAGCCGTCTTAGCTCACAATTTGATTATAAGACTGAAGCCTGTAAACAATTCGTTTCACCATATATAACTAATAAAATAATATAAAGTTGAATAATATATTTATTATTATACGTATCATAGTATATAAAATATTTATTATCATACGTTTCATAACATATAAAATTATATAACATATTTATTATCATACGCATCATAACATATAAAATTATATAGCATATTTATTATTACACGTATCATAACATATAAAATTATATAACATATTTATTATCATACGCGTATCATAACATATAAAATTATATAACATATTTAATATTATAATCAAATAAATTTTTGATTCAAAATTAAAAATAAAATTAGTATAGTATATTTTGTGGCGCTCTCGAACCACTGATGCACCTGTACTACATCCAATTAGCTCATTGGATAAAACGGCTTTGACTATAATTATTATACAAAGACCAGTGAATGTTTGTGGTTGGGCCGTTCGCCTATTTTGCCTCATTATTCATTTCTGGAACCTTTTAGAGTGATTCATTTCCTCTTGTTCTGAAATGCTTACAAATGAGATCTGGCGCACTTTTCAGTTTCTTTCTCTACGTTACTCTGAATAGTGACGCCTTAATTCGAACCACCCTGTGCAGTTCTGGTGGTCCGCATGCGCCCATAAAACCACGAGTCCACCACTTCGCTGAACCCTGCCTATTTCCCGGGCAAATGCCAAATCTAAAGTAAATGACTCGCACCCAGACACTCTCCAGGAACAGGATGTATATGTAAATCTATAAACACGGCAGAAAAATTGTAAAAGAACCACTTTTGATAACTACGTGTCGTCCTTGTCTGTTGCCATCTAATGGTTTACGTAACCGCTTCGCTCCATCTGGCATCTGCAATTATTAGTCGCTGCTCCTTATAAAAAGGATAAGACGTTCTTCTTATCATCGTAAACAGTGGCGTGCGACGCGTGCCGAGGATTATAGATGACTCGAAGGGGGAGGGAGTCGAATCAGCAGCTGTTAAATCTGCATCTGTTAATGCTCCACCTGTTGACAAACACCTCGCAGTAGGCCTTCTGGGCGTCCGTCAGCAGGCAGAAAGTTCAACTTCCAAACTTCTTCTTTTTATCTTGCTTCTGCAAAGACAGGGTTTTCATTTTGAGTTGCACGACGGCAGCTTTTTTATTAGTAATATTTCTTTTTTGTTTAATCTCTCGTTATTAGTTTCATCTCGAAGAATGACGAAAACATAAGCAATATTTCAGATTTTTTTGCTTTATTTGGGAAAAGGCCATGTGTTTCTACAACCAATGTTAGCCGATTTCTTAGAAGTAGGGAGAAAAATTTTTCATGTGCTTCTACGCTGGAATTAAAGATTTCTTTCTTAATATTTGTATATTTTCTTAATGATGCAAATTTCTTTGTATGATGAAAATTCTGATAGTTTGATATGCATGATAAATTATATTTTTTTAATTCCTCATATAAATTATTTTTTTAATTATCTTCTTTCGGTCGATATTTTAGCATCTTTTAAATGTAACATTAATGCTGATTTTTGAAAACTGCGTTTTAGATATTTATTCAAATGATAATAATTTGTTAATTAAATAATTATCAATTTAATTCCTTCCCCTTTCTGAAGTCTTATTCCTCTTAAGCAATATGAATACATGATTTTGTTCTTTGAATTCGTTAAAACCTAAACTACGAGAAACTAATATTTTTTTAATGTTTAATTTTAGCCAGGAAAATCTAGCTGGGTTTAATAATTTCAAAATGAAATTATTTAGCCCAGCCAGAAATGAAATAAAATGAATTTTATTAAATTTTACAATTATTAAAACGATTGATATACTCTTACATATAACTATAATCTCTTTCCAGAAACTTTAAACTGCATTTCAGAAAGAGAACACAAAATCATTGCCTATGTGATGAAAAATGAGACGTTGTAGCGCGAGAGAAAAACTATTAAATCTGAAAAAGAAACGCCGAAGGAAGAAACGCTTCAAAGATATGCTAGTTATTTATAATTAATTAATTATTATTTTTTGAAATTTTATGAATTTTTAAATGTTATTTATTTCCCGTATAATAAAAGGCTAAGGAATCTTAGAAATCACAAGGTCCTGAAAAGAATTTATTGTTGCAGTGTGTTGATGAGTCCTCCAAGATAAAAGCATCACCATGCAGCTAAAACATACTCATGTTATTAAATTTTGCTAAATGTAATTTTTACCCTTTGTAAAAATCAATATCCTTTATTATCGTCTTACAAATTTAAGCTCCAGTTTCAAACGCTTTCGTCGTTATTGGCAAGACAGAAAAAATTAAGATTTTCCTCAGTTCAACTTTCATATAGATTGAAATCACAGTAAATGAATTAATAGAAGCTGAAACGAAAATAATGGACAAATTTAGAACATTTTCCTCTTGTAATAGAATCCTTCCCATTCCGTTTTTATTTCTTTCTGAAAGTTTCGAGATTATTTTAAGCCATGAAGGAAAGTCACGCACTTTGAGTCAAACTTAATCCGTTCGAAATTTTATATTTTGTTTATAATTTTCAAAAAAAATAAACTCTTGACCATGCATTACATTAATTGATAAAAGTCACTTTTAATAAAGTATTCGGTACAAAGGTAACTTTATACAGTACATTTGATTTAATTCTCAATAGCCTTAAAGCATTTTGAAGCCAAAAATTGGTGTGTAACTCCCCGTTCTCCATCGGTATATTCTTAATTTGCCTTCATAATCACGGATTTCAAACGCACTGATTTTTGGCAACTGATAATGAACATATCTTTTAATTAAATAAACAAGAGTTAAATAGTTAATAATTTTCAAGAAAAGAACAGCTGTAATAATACTATTAAAAAATAAAATTCGAAACAGAAAAAACGTAAAAATATTTTGTTCAATAACATAACTTATTTCGCTTGTTTCAATTCAGTTTTTCTTTCATTCACTTATTCCCCCCCCCCCCGTAAACTGGGCAGTGTTTGCAGCATGATAACTAGTATAATTTATGATATTTCGTTGCAGAGAGAAATCATATTGACGTAATAAATTTCTTCGGCATTTTTTTATCTACTGATTGATTAACTTTGTTTACAGAAAAAAAAATTTTAAAGGAAAAATATTAGAAATTTTATTCTGAGAAGATATACTCAAAACATTATAATGCTGAATTATGAATATCTTTTAATTAAAATTTTAGAATTATAGAACAATTCTAGATAAACATCGTTTTTGGATTCTATTCTATAGTTGAAGTAAAGAATTATAAGCCTTTTAGTTCCCAAACGCAACCGTCAAAATTATGGAAATAATAACTTTTACTTTATTTGTTACAATAACTTTTCTGTCACCTGGAAGTTACGTCTATTATTATTATTTTGATATCTTTTAGAAATTTCCTATGCTCATTTTTGGTACTGTTTTGAACTTTGAAATCGTTTGTAACTGATTTTTTTACAAAATTTTCATTATTTCACTTTATTGAAATAAAAACAAATAAGGCGATAGATTTTATCCTCGTTGGGCGTTCATTTCACGGATCTTCAGAATTAAGTTGCCGCTCATGATATTTTTTTAAAAAAATATTTTAGAGTTTCAAAATAAAGTAATGCATACTTTACTTCTCCCAATTTATGTTCATGCGCACTTTGTACCATTTTAAAAATCATATTACAATCGACGCTCGTTATAACGACCCTCTGCGTCCCACAGCAAAAAAGTCCTTATAACGAGTGGTCGCTATAGCGGATATAATTAAAAAAATGTACACATGCACGCTCAGCAGTTCCGTAAAAAGAGGCGATTTTTAAAGAGATTCCAACTAAATACTCAAATTATTTTTTATCCTTGGTATTAAAAATAAAATTTTATCGATTAAAATTATATTTTTGAAACAGATTTTAAAGTAGAAAATAAAGGGTGTTATATACTTACAAAACATTTATTTTCTAAAGAAAGAATCAGAAATGGTTGTTTGTCTTTTCTGCATATGTCATTTTTGCAAAACATAATTTTCCATTTCAGTTAAAGATGATAAATAATGTTCTGTATTTTCTTGCCTTTCAAAAAAACATTTTAAAGTCTCAATAGCATTTGAAACATTTTTTTATTCTAGGATATTCTAATTTCCGCGCTGGGGTGAATGGTAAACCCCCCCCCCCCTGTCAAAGTTGAACTGTAACCTACGAAGCTTGGCAATACAATAATTAAAGTCATTTAAGTTTAGAAACATGTTCTTTTTGGAAAAATGCCAGGAAGCGTGTCCGCTGAATTCGGACGCTGTATTGGACGACACTGGACGGTCGTTATAGCGGAAGTAAAATAACATAGTGCGTAGTGAAACACAGTTGGGGATTTTATCACTGGTCGTTATAATGGAATGGTCTTTATAATGTGCGGTCGTTATAACGAGCGCCGACTATATATATTTTAGTTTATGAATAAAAGCAAGCATAAAAATCTATAAAAATGCTGAGGAAGTTGCTAAAAGCTTAAAATATAAAAATCAAATTCTCCCACCCCACCTTAACCTTTAAAATAAATTATTCATGAAAGAGAACAGCAAACTTCCTAACTTTAAACTTTAAAAAAGATTTTAAAAGAACCAAACCTTTTTGAATAGGAGCGGGTTTTCTGAAGTAGTAATACTGATAAGCTAATTTAATAAAACACAAAATGAAGCAAAAATTCCAAATTTTTTGAAATTGTATTAATATTGTGGAATTCAAGCATAGAATTTAGATTTTTGATATTTAAATTAGCAGGGGGACGAAATATTTAATGGAGAATAAATGAAACTTCTTATACGCAGTTTTATCTTTGGTATAAAACTCTATTTTAAATTTAAAATCGTATAATTATTAAATAATGGGCAGTAAATTTGTATTAAATCATACTAGCTACTCAAACTTGCGGGAATAAATACTGTGAAAAATTTTTAAAAATTGAATTTTAGGAGACGTTATTAAGAGTTCAATGCCTACAACATTAAACCAACAGTTCATTTGAAAGCCAACCCACGGGCTTATTTCGCAAAAAACTAAAAATCACTTGTTTCCTTCTATTTCTCAATTAAATCAACGTTTTTAAAAGTTGCAGTCGATTCAAATTATCGACTGAAAACCAGTAGTCACCATTTCCAAGATCAATTCCTTCCCACCTTTTGGGCTTCCGCGATGCCTGATAGTCCCACGAGAACTCCTTCCAAAACAGATGCCAGAGCCCTGGCTTTCAAGGAAATCGACTCTTGAGCGCGAGCTTTTGGCCATTTCTGGAAAAACAGGAAAAGGTATCATGGATATTGACATCCCAGGTGCCCAGGAACTGCAACTTTCGTGGGAAAACCTCCAGAGGGAAATTCCTGAGTAACTTTTTTCCCGATAGGGCACCTGGTTCTGCTGCAGTTGAAGAACTTCTCTCCAGGCACCTGTAGAAGGTGTTTAAAACTTCAACACCTTAGATTCGAGTTGGTAGCAAAGTGTACGGAAGTTTGACAGGCGGTGAGCTACCATTTCGATGTCTGGTGTCTGCTTTCAGAACTATAAATACACATTTGGAGTTGCAGCTCTTTGAACTGATACAAGTGTTCTTGCGTCCAACTTCCATGTAGGAAGTTTATTTGTCTGTGGATGCAGGTTATATTTGGATTTGGATTCGACGACGGATGTGCTTTTTTTCTTTTTATGCTTGCGTAAAAAACATTAGATCTTTCATAAGTTCGAGGATATAAAGCAAAATATGGGACCTCATCTGATTTATCCTCTAAATATATGTCTTGCAAAAATTATTTTACAAAATATGTTATATGTAAACAATATAATAGAAGATTAATGGCATTTGAATGAATTGAACGAAATTTTTAATATTCGATACAGGACGGCAATTGCAGAAGATTCGATTTAATTGGTTTATAATGTTTGAATTAATCAGGTTTCATTAATTTGCTACTTACAAAAAGGAAAAGGTACCTTTATAGAAGTTAACAAAATACTAAGACATTTGTTTGATGTCCTTTTTTTCTCGTCATGTCATTTATCAAACAAGCTAGTTATTTATTAAGTGTACGCATTTAACCATTCTAAAACTATTGATATTCAATTCATTTTCTTTTTCAGCATTTTTAATACGATAAAAGAATTATAAAAATATAGGTGAATATTACAAAATTTTCCATTATCTTCGAAAAAGTTTTTTTCTAACTACTTTCAACTCAATTTAGAGTGCTAATTAAACTATAATTCACCATTTCTAGCGGTCAAACACAAACGTGTCATTTTACGTTTAACATGACAACCTGCGAATTAACGTTCAATTTTAGCTTTGTATGATTAAATTCTCTGTGGATAAATGATCATTCGTACGATTAGATATTAATCATAAACCCATAAATTAATTCCCCAGGGCTGTATTGATCATTTCAGTCATAACTAATATTAACAAGCATAATTTTTATTTATACCAACTATCTTGAACACCAGGATAAATTTCATTACAATTTCCTGAAAATCATATATTTAAAAATACTCAAAATAACCGAGCCAAAGGGCCATATATCCCATAGGGCCCATCTAGGCCCTATCTGACTTCTGCGCCCATCTATGCCCTATCTGACGTCTACGTCCATCTAGGGCGCAGACGTCAGGAGGGAGCATATACAGAAGAAATAAAAAAAATATTTAGTTTTCTTAGTATTATTTTGAAAGGGCCGTAAAAAATGGCCCTAAAATTTGCATTCGTTACATTAAATATAATGAGCGATTCATTTGTTTTTGTCTTCTGTATATCTTATCGTCTCTTGTCCTTGCACTTTTCTGCATTGAAATAGATTTAATACGATTTGTCCATTTCAGTTACCCCTCAAACATATTCACGGAAAAAAGATTGGACGAAGAAGTTCTATAAGGTTTGTCAGACGATTTTCAAAAAATTCGATGTGGTATTTTTGTAGGTGTTAATTCATAAGTAGTATAATTTTGAATTAAAAATTTAATGTGGTTCTAAGATTGTATTAAGTGCTTATATGTTTCAGAAATAAACTATTGTATATTAAATTGAACATTATATGTTAACTTTTTTGAAATGGCGGCGCAGAATATGCTTTGGCCTAGGGGATTAGAAATGTGTAAGCTCTGCCCAGCCATGAAATTGAGAGTGGATATTGCAATGAAATGGTGCCTGAAAGGGTCAACATCTGCGATATGATGAATCTCTTCGAACGGTCGACTAATCGACATCAGTTAGACAGATGGCTAGTTAGACTAATACCCTACTCCATTTTCCGTGAACTTGTAGTTCTTGTTTTTTAGATTATGACCAATATGGAAGAAAACATTGCTAAGACTTTAGGAACTTGATTTAATATTCTCTACATGTTACCAATTTTTTTCCTCGCTTAAAGATAAAAATTAAAATAAGGATGTCCGTAAAAATTGTCATGTCATAAGGATGTCATTGCTTCTTAAATATAACGTTTATTGGAACAAATTGAAATGAAAGAAATTGCTTTTATTTCACTGAAACAGAACTACGTCTACTTATTTACAGATTAATTTCAACATAATTAAACAGTGGATAGCGAAAATGCAGTTATTCAGTTTTGAAAAAAGGATACTGCAAATAAAATGATATTTTGTTTCATCAGAGCAAATATAAATATATTTTTCTTCCTTTTTTTTCAGAACTTTGCCTGATTATATCTATACATTTAGCACGTTCGTGATACATTAAACTAACACTTTTCTTTTTCGTAAGCCTTATTTCAAATATTTCACATTATTATAGGTTTTATCGATTTCAAAAAGCCGAACTTTCAATAAAATTCCTCACATTCAGTAATTACTTTTTTACATCTTCGAAGTTTAGATTTACTATAAGAAAAAAAATCCAAGAAATAAGAATCTTCAAAATCGAGTCATATTAAAAAATCATAAAATCTTTAAAAATATGAGCAAAAAAATTATTTGAACTTTTTATTTAAATGAATTTAACTTCTTTATTTTTTAATTATTAAATTTTTTTCTTTATTATATCTATTTGATTCTTCAATTATTAATAAGGTGAGGAGCAGCACGAAAAAAAGAAAAGGTTGTTTTAATGATCTGGGCTGTATTTACAGACTTGGAAGTGGAAAATATACAGCTGTAAGTACTTATTAAAATGAGCTTCTATCACATATTTTCTTAAAATGATTCCTATAAATGTAAATATATAGTAAATACGCACTGTCTGAAGGCATTATATTAAATGGAAAGCCCCATTTAAAATATTAATGTTAATTAAAAACTCTTTGTTTATCATCAGCATTACCAACAACTCATCCAAATTATATAATGAAAATTTCAAAGGAATATACTATAATGAACTCCTTAAATTTAATTCATTTCCCAATAAACATTTCTTACCAAGAATTTTCAAAACTATACGACAATTTCTAAATCAGAAATATCTCACCTGGTTTCGGAAATACGAATGTGAACCGTATCCACCAGGATTCCCTGCTGGGTTCATAATCTGTATTGCAGGTGCCTGAAACAGACGAACATTTTTCTCAAATAGCTACTTTTCTCTCCCTTTTTTTCTCCCCCCCCCCTCCTCTCCCCCACCACTCTCGAATTTAAATTCCAGGTGTATGTGGTGGCTGGTGAGGATAAGTTACAATTTCATCGGAATTTATGCGTGAAAACATATGATATTGCTGGGTTCCCACGAGACGCCAAGACATCTGGGATGAATAGACGGTGCGTCGACAGTTGAGTTTCAGCAAATGGTTCAGGGTGAATTTGACGTAACCTTTAAGTTTGCGTTACGTTTTATAGTACAGTTTATTGCATAACAGTATCGAATCCAGGATTCGGGTCTGGGGTGGTGGCTGAGGTCATAAAAATTTTGTATCGTCGTGACGAATGTCAAACCTCGTGACTTATATAAACCAAAACATTTCAACTTTACAGACTTGACTCACCTGACCATGAGAATCATAAAGAACATTACAATATTTTCGATAATTTAATGACAAATACAATGAAATAACTAGCCAAAAAATGTTTTCGACCGCGTCAACGCTACATGTACGAGTGGAATGACTAGAAAAGTAGGAAAATTTTCGAGCCTGTCAAGCCAGAAAGCAATGTTGTCACGTTTGTATTATTTTTTTAAAAAGGGAAACTAAGAACAAACAGTTGTAGTGATTTTAAATAAAATCAAGAATTTTGGTTTAGCTTGGGGGGGAGGCAACACGATAGCCCCCCCCCAATAAAGCTATAGCAGAGATTCGAAATTTTAAATATTTGAAATGATAGTAGTAGCAAATGTTGCTTAGTTATTTTATTTATTTTTCATTTCTTTTCTTTTCTTTTTTTTTCTTTTCTTTTCTCTCTAGTTCAGCAGCCGATGTTGAATCCTAAATAATTTTTAATGTAAACTTATATGGGCCTGACTGACCTGGTGAGTTTTAAAGTTGCAAGTTCGAACTTGATTGAAACAGTCTTTCTTGGTGAAACAGTTTTCTTTAGTTTATTCTAATTTACTTTAGTTTTTTACATCCCGTTTTGAAGTAATATGAAGGCTGTTTTGGACAGACCTCGCAATTTTTAACCGAGGTCAGATGACGAGGACAACACCTGAGCTGTCCCCCTTCTCCAAACTTCCACACCACACCAGCAGGAGGACGTTTGACCCTCGACGTCAGATTTGGCGCGCGCCAGGCTTACACACATGGCGGTTCTTCCTGGAACCGGGTTCCAAAAATAGAACTAAACATATCTGCCACCGCGACAGTCAATTTTATGTAAAAAATGCATGAAATGATTTTAGTTTTATATTAAGATTATGGCAATTTGTCGCTTAACAAGCAACACCACCTACCTCAATTTTTTTAAATTTCAAGGAGGAAAAAAATATTCAATTTTTCGCAACCAGTAACGAATATTTTTGAATATTTTTTAACATCTGGTAGAAGCACGAGACCGCATATTCCTACACCTGATGTGGAAAGAAATTCAGAAATATCTGTTATTGGTTACAAAAAATCAGTGGCGAATCCAGGTTTTAGTTCTGGCTGAGGTATAAAAAATTTTGTAGCGTCGTGACGGGTGTCAAACCTCATGGCTTATGTAAACAAAAACGCTTTAACTTTACAGACCTCACCTGACAATAAGAATCATAAAGAACACTACAATACTTTCGATAATTTAATAAAAACACAATGAAATGACTAGCAAGAACATGCTTTTCTCGGCGTCAACGCTAGAAAGCAGAGTGGAATGATTACAAAAATGGGAAAATTTTCGAGCCTGTCAAAAACCAGGAAGAAATGTTGACAATTTTAAAAAAATGGAGATTAAGAAAAAACAGCTGTAGTGATTTTTAAGAAAATAAAGAATTCTAGTTCAGATCCGGGGGGCTGCAGCCCCTTGGCCCCCCCCCTGGATTCGCCACTGCAAAAAATTGAGTATTTTCTTCCTCTTTGAAATTTCAAAAAATTGAGATTGGTGGTGTTGCTGTTAAGCGACGAATTTCTGTATTTTTTCAGCTTATATTATAGTATTTAATACCTTTTAGGAGTAAAACATAAATGCGAAAAAAGAGGGTTCAGTCTCACATAATTAGTTAAAAACATGAATGCGAAACAAGAGGGTTCAATTTCACATAATTAATCAAACATTATTTCACTTTCGTTTGTGTTGCATAGCTCAAAAACCGAAGTACTGCCGTTTGAGGAATTTTTTCTGCTAATACTACATGACCGGTATGAAAATTACATTAAAAATAAAAGATTGCCTTAATTTTTAACACCTGTTTCGTTTCCTTCATGGGAGGGTTGCACCGATCACTTCTTTTCAGTTCTAAATTATCAATAGAAACTGTCTGTTTATTGAGACGGTGGGCAGTTCAAGCCAATTTGGGAATGAAATTTGGTAATAAAATAACAGCGTTTCCATCCATGTTGAATTACACAATTCCAGCCTTGGAGGTGAATATGATGCACATTATAACCAATACCGAATAACTTACTTTAAAGGATTCGATTCTACACTTAAATGAATCCAAAAATCTCATTCAGTTTTTAGAACTGCACATGAGCGCAGTTACGCAACCAGGGAACACCCACCATTTCGTTGATTTCGGGTCACTGTTTAAAATTGTATCAAAGAGTGTGCAGTTTGTCTTGTAAAATTAAACCAACTTTTTACTTTACACTACGACACACCCCTGACTCCAGAGATAAAAATCTCCGGTTTGCAGTTTGGATCAGTGTGCGTAGAAACTTCATTGAACAAAAGAAAAAAAGTTTACAAACAGTGTTTTAACATTGACGAAAAAATGTGAAAATTATAAAAACAATCAAAAATGTGTGTTTATATATGAAAAGAAAGACTCGCGGAGCAAAAACAATTTTTTTAAGACAGGTCCGTAAAGTTCGCTGAAACTATATACTTATAGGAGGACTGATTAGGGTTCTAGGTATTGAACCTCTAGAGGGTCTTAGTCTATAAGTCTGAGAAATCTGGGTCGGCTAATTTTTTCAAATAAGTGTAGGGGAAACTAGGGATTCTTGACCTTACTTTTACTTTTTCTTATATTTCTAGGATATTTGAATTTTTATCAACATAAAAAGATCTGTTTTTAAGAAGGATAAATGTACTTATGCAAAAATTATATCTCATTTAATCATAAAATAAAAAAAATTTCATGAAATCGCCTAGGGTCAAGTGTCCTAACCTCAGGGATACTTGACCCTACATGCAAACTGGTTGAGTCCGGTTAAATTAAAACAACTGCAATCCATTGCATAACAAATTACTTAACAACGCACTAATTACTTTTGAAAAAATTGTAGCATTGAATTTTTTTCTCTGTAAAGTGTTGCGAAATCAGCTATTACTTATGCAGTATTTTTCATGTTGGTTCCTGCACCCAAATTTATAAGCATGTTACGGATTTCATACCGAACAAAAAGTGTTCACAAAGTTTCTCAATATGGTAAATTCTCTTCGATTACATAACGTAGTGGTTCAAGTGTATTATTGCAGTCTTGATGCTTCGTGGTAATCTGGATTTTCCCTCTTTCTAATGCATTAAATGTCTGTTTCATTTTCCAGTGGATAGCATTAAATGCAAATGTTTGTGTTGAGAAGGGATATTAGTTGTGTAATGGCCCGAAACCCGCGTGCGAACATATGTTATCCCAACCTTCTTTGAAAACAGACGAATTTACACCGCATTATTAAACAACAGACAAATGCTGGAGAATTTGAGTACTTTTTTTATGATTATTATCGACGTTTTCTGCACCATCTCATTCCGAAGGCTCTAATGAAAGTCTGGCTTCGAACCCTGGGAACCGATTCGCCGAAGAGTAACCGATCTTTATTTTAGTCCACTGTAATACATCCTTTTCTTGCCTCTTAAGAGTTCCACAAATCAACACTTTCACTTCCATTAATTCCCATCACTTTGCTTTTTCTGGTTCGCACGTTTGGTAGAGCTGGCCGATCCGCCCACTTCGGCTGCCTCTTCGAGAAAGTCGGAGAAAAAAATATAAAAACTTCATTCCACATTTCTTGTATTTGTGTAACAGCAATATTTTTCGAACAGCAGGTCGGTGTTTTCTTAGAAATGCTGATTGTTGCTCTGTCTTGTGAGAGTTCGATGATTATTACTTTTCTGTGTGAAAATTACTTCTCGTTTTTGGAATATCGAATTAAATTCTAGTACATTATCGTATATTTGTGTTGATTATCAGTTGTTCTTTAACAGAATCGAATTGCTTTTACACTCTTTTATTTACCGCAAATTGTTCCATTGTTTGTAAAGATGAAATTTTGTTGTCGGTTTTTCACTCACTGAGGTTTTGGAATTTTGTATGCTTGTGTGTTCTCGATGACAGTTTCCTATTTTAATATCTATAGAGCTTAATTTGCATTAAATAGATTAATTAATTAACTTTTGTTTTCATATGGTTGTCACAGGATAGTGAATTAAAAAAATTGCTACAAAATTCCATAATATTTGTAATATTGTCTTATAAAATAACGAATAAAAAGCAGAATATAAGATAAAAATGTTTACTTTTCCGTACACGAATAAACGTGCTTTATTAAATTTATTATTAATTAAGAGAAAGCAATAATAACTAATATCATAATGTTGAAATTGAGATACATCATATCTGCAATGAGCATTTCTATGGTTTCTAATATTTTTAATTCTACAATGCTGCAAAAGATCTCCAATAATAATTATGTAAAATGCCTCCGGGTCTCTAAATCTTTTGGAACTTTGAAAAACTTACTGTTGGATTTTAAATTACCATATTTGGTGCAGACATACTTGGAATAATAAATGCATGAATGCCAGAGAGAACTAATGAAATTAAATTGAAATATTTCATTTATTCAAAAATGCAACATTTTCACGTTTTATCACAATTTTTCTTCAATAACTTCAGAAAAACATCATACGAAAACGATTTTGACATCAATGTAAAAAGAATAAACTTTTCTTTCCCATATTACCAATAATAAATAAATTCAAATAATTGTCTCAGATACTTTCAATGTTACGAAAACAATCTGAAAAATACGATTGCTCTTCGATGTCAGGTAGTTTGAAGTATTTTTTCCCAATTTTTCAACATTATACGAATGTTTCTCTCTCTTTCTCTCTCTCTCTCTCTCTCTACAAACGCGCACATTATTTTCATTTCCTTGACCGTAGATCTGACTATTTTATATATATAGTTATATATGCAGTTATATATTTTATAAATTTTATAAACCCTTAAAATAACCACAAATAACATTTTAATCATATACACCTATTAAACCATCATTTAAAATTGAATATAAAACAATATAACCTAATAACACTCACAGAATGAAAAACAGAAAGATAGTAAGATTGAAAACTATTACTATGAAAAAGACAACTCAGATATGGAATTCCAACAATCAAACGCCAATCGACCTTAGGAATCGATTATGTCACATTATTTCGAAATTTATAGGCGCCAACCTTCTGTATATATATATATATATATCAATATCATGAAAGTCAAAAAATGTTAAAATAAAATGGAGAGACTGTAGTAAATCGGTAAAAGCGTATAGATGCTCATCAGGGTAAGTAAAATCTATACGAACCGTTAAAAAATTAGTGTAATTATTTCTTACCGCAGATTTTCTTCGTGACACTTTGTTTTCTGCCTCTTTATTTTGTATATGTGGCGTTTACAATTCAGCTATGTTTGTTTCGTCTTTGTTATATATATATATATATATATATATATATGACATTCAATTGCTGATGTTGAGAAAGAGTACAATTAAAGTTAATTTCTTAACTGTTTGTGTTTGGGGGAAGTGAACACCTGCCGTTCCAGACAGCCCATCCAGGTCATTTGTCTATTCAATTAAATGAAAAGAAATTATGTAGAATTCTTTTTCTTCAACTATTTAGGATATTAGCAACAATTTATATGAATATTTCTATTTAGATAACAGGATATTTGATGTTTAAGGGAAGGAAGGACATTGAAAATAATAAATGGTTTCAAATGAATAACCTTTAGTTAAATACATAATTTTTT
>BGPR01001541.1:55031-112110 GCA_013235015.1 Araneus ventricosus
CTTGTCAGCAAATAGCAAACCCCCTCCCCCCCGTTGGGTGCTTACGTAATATTTGAACGGTCCCTTTCCTCTTTATACATTTTTATGGGGTTTTGCATCTTGTTTGTTTTTGTGAAAGTTTTGCATTTAACGACATTTTCTAGGCACCTAATAACATCCTTGTCACTCGGGAATTACTGGTGAAGGTATTCAATTTACAAATAAACATGAATCTATTGCTGTTACTCGTGATTTAAGGACTGACAGGAGTGTCAAAGTCTTGAATTAATGTTCAGAAAAGTTATTGCACTTAAGGAGACCCGATATAATTAAAAAAATTCGATTTTTTTTATGTATTTGAAATCTCCATTTCAAGACTTATCCAACGATATAAGTCTTTTGCTCGTGTTCATATTAGAAGTAAGTTAAAATAAACTTTAAGAAAATGTAAACAGATTAATGTAACACAAGATTTTTGCCTTTATCTTGCATTATCTCAAAATGGTATTTTTGAAACTGCTTGTACCTTTTTGTCAAAATCTACTTTATATATACTCTTGCAATTTTTACCACGTATTCTATACATATAAATGCATATACTGGTGTGAAAGTTTTTCTGATATTCCAAAAGCATTTCTTAATACTGCTGATCTCGTGTTAGAAAACGGCATTTTTAAAAAAAAATCGTAGTGATATTTGGTTAAAATTTTTAAAAAAAACGAAGATATATTTATTTAAGAATTTCACCTCAGTATAGAGACAAAAGCCTACTTAAACTGTATAAAAAATTTCAAACATGTGTCTATAATAGATTATGAGAAAAGGCACATTGAAAACGACAAATTTAACATCGGTGGTTTAGGGGGTACCGACTCCTTTATCCTTTTGATATGCATCAAAAAATTCCGAAGAATAAATAATAGAAGTTAATAGTAGAAATATTTTTATTCAAATATCGTTTTTTTAAGATGATTTTCTAAATGTCTCTTCGTTTTCACTCAACGCGACATCTCTATCAATCATTCTAGAAGCATCGATTTACCACCTCTAAGGTTTTGCTGCATATTGTCTCGAACTGGCAAGTAAGGGCTATACCCCATTGGGTGATATTGGGACTTGCAATAAATCTTGCATTAAAAACTGTACTCGCTTTAAATAAGTACTTATATTACAAAAGGTAAATACGTTGCGAAGAAATCCATGCAGTTTTTACTTATTTTGCACATAAAATAAAGTACAAATTTTAAGAATAATTGGAAATGACCAAAATGAATAAAAAAACTATAAAAATAAAATAATCGTAGCCACAAGAGAAAAGCAAGTTTCAGAATGTAAATATTTGTTTAGACAAAACAGTGTAATGGATATGTTTCTCAGAAAAGCATTAAACTGGCATTTAGTATAGAAAGCCAATTTATTGGCCAGATAAATCTAAAACTGTATTCGATTACTCTATTCAAAAGCACTTAAAGAAATGAAATTACACAAAACACTGTATCGACCCATCTATGAGAGATACACACGCATACAAGATACAAAATTTAACTTACTCCTTTAAATATAAAGTTCAACATTCAAGATTCTTCTTCTTTTTCTCTTCTGTGCTCTTTAAAGCAAAGAAAAGCAGTCCAATAAATATGATAAAATGAAATAAAATTTAGAGGCAACAGATAGTTGAAACTAGAATTTTAGAAATAAACCCTCGATCTCCCCCCCCCCCCGCCCCCGCCGCCTCTTAAACATTTTTACAAAAATGTCGAATATTTCCAACAATTACAGAAAAATCATTACACATTTTGAGAATAATTTTGATAATGTGGCAAAAATGTCACGGTGGTAGAGACTCCGGATCGTAAGATCACGGATTCGATACCAGACTCCAGCAAAAATCTACCATATATTTCGATCTCTTGCTCGCTATATCTGTCGTCGTAGATCCTTGAGTTCTTATGTCATGGAAGTTTAACTAGTAGGACAGCGGCTTGGGTATCGTCCTTACCGGGGTTTAAAATCACGCAGTCTCACCCGAAATCATACCAATCAGATTTAATTTATTTTTCTAATGCATATTTCATTTAATCTTGCGAAAGAATTATTCCGATAATTTCCTTGACATGTTTAGAGCTCGCTTGGCTCTTCAGTCTTCACCCGGACGAAAACAAGTCCGTCGGAACTTGACAGCGGATGTTTTTCCAGCATCGCTCCAAACTTCCCAATCTCTCTCTCCATTCGATCGCTCCTGCATCCCACCCCTCGGAAAGGAAGCGAAAAGCTGGTGGCACCAAGGAACATCTGCATCCGCCGAAAACCTGTCGATCGTAATTCCAAAGTACAAGCTGCTGCTCTCTTCCAGAAAAATCTGCCTTCTGCATTTCTTATTAGGAAGGTGGAAAAGCACATACGCTCTGCATGGTGTTTGTTCTAAAACGATGTCGTCTGCAAGGGAAGAAATATCACCTGTTAACTAAAATTTCAAACTTCTGCTCAGTTTGAATTTCAAATAAGTGGAAGGAATGGCACTGAACTCCGGAGTCTTTAATCGGGATTTCGATTTTGATATAAGCAAAATGAAAATAGAAAAGTCGAATTTAAATCATTCGTAAAAATCTCGTATTTTCACGAATTATGTTGAGTTTTTGCGAGTCTTGTATCTTTACGGAAGAATAGGGGAGAGTAGATAATAGTATTATTTTTCTCAAAATTAATTCCAGTGAGGCGATAGTCAATAAATGTGTATTAAATAACCGAATGGATTTTTGAAAAATAAAATTAAAAAATGAATGCTATTCTAGTTCGGTTTATAGAATTACTCGAAAATCCGGTTATTGGGGAACATCTAATGTTATTTTCTAAGAAAAATGAATTCTGAGAGGATACCACCACAGCTGCCTGCTCATTTCTAAATGATATTGGAACATAGTTCACTTACGTAGCAAATGTTTGCTTTGTAAAATTTATTCCAAATGATCATCACATTGCCATTAAATTATTTTATATTGATTGTTTTTAGAGAATTTTTTTTAGATGAGAATTGCATCGCTATTAAATTATTTTGAGAGTATTATTCTAGATGAGAATTACATCACGATTAAATTATTTTGAGAGTATTATTCTAGATGAGAATTGCATTACGATTAAATTATTTTGAGAGTATTATTCTAGATGAGAATTACATTACGATTAAATTATTTTTGGAAATTATTTGGGATATGAGTGTTATTCTAGGTGATATACGAATAAATTAATTTGGGAATATTATTTGGGATATGAGTATTATTCTAGGTGATATACGATTAAATTATTTTGGGAAGATCTAGATGCGAATTACACCACGATTTAATTATTTCGGGAGTATTATTCTAGATGAGAATTACATCACGATTAAATTATTTTGTATTGATTATTTTGGGAGAATTTAGCAATTTTAAATTGTTATTATGTGGCGATTATTTTTTTAACGAACAGATAACTCTCTCAAAATTTTCAATCTACACCAGCGGGATGGGGGCGTTTGATCCCGACGGATTTAACGTACACGACTTTAGTGGAATCAGGTCTCAAACGAACGACCCTTCGGCCACGAAGTCGGGACATGAACTCCGCGCTTTAGTTTTATGGAGATGCAGTTGTAATGCTTCGGGCAACTTAGAATATTTTGGAAATAATGTGATAAAATTTTAAATAAAAAATAATCCCAAAACAACGAGTCGCGGATTTGTTCTTCATTATTTTGTTCCTCAAAATATCAACTCACCACGAAACGTCAATAAAATTCAAATCATGTCTACACGAATTTAATTTTCTGAAAAATTTATTTTGGCTACAAATCGTGTCTACTTTCAATTTTTATTACATAGCCTTTGCTTCTATCGTATACAGCAAATACCTGATAACATCTCTATCAATATTTTTGTTTGCTTCGTCTCGAATATCAAGAGGAAACAGTTTTCACGTTCAATTACAGCGAAATATTTACTTTCCTGTAAGTTGTCTTAAGACACGAAAATATTGACGAAACAATTTCGCATTTAGTTGTAATGAAATATTTGTTTGAGTGTAAGTTGTCTTAAAGCAGAAAATGTTTCACAAAATCTGAAATCAAATTCCAACAGAGACGAACAAAATACAAATCCGTCTCCGGTTTTCTTTCTGTTTAACCACATGTTTTATTTGCGCTAGCATCTGCCAAGAATTGCTTTTTTAGGTCTCGAAACAAACGAATTTGTTTACTGTGCATACTAGACCAAGGTGCAGTGCAGATGATTGAATCTATAGGTATGCGTGGTGGCTGGTCTTACTGACGTATGCCGGGTGCACTGCAGACGATGAAAAAAATCGAACACCGTGCCGAATGGAATGCAAATGCACGACTCGCGCGCCTTGAAGATGCCACGCGCTCGGAACCATCTGGCGCGTGCAGGTATATACCAAACCATCTGCTCGCTTCCAACACGCGAAATATAATATAAAATCACTACGTGCTCGAGACTCACGCACTACAAAGGCAAAAGATAAAGAAGGAGGGGGGAGAGAAAGGAAGATTAGTTTTTGCATCCCGTGGACCAGCGCTTCGACCAATGGGAAACCGGATGACAAGTGGCGCGTGGCCCCGCGTTGTACTGCAGTACTACAGGGCACAAGTACTACAAAAGGTGGAAATGGGATGAGGAAGAGGTGTGGGCCTTGGGGGGCTGCAACGGGGGGGGGGAAGAGGATGGATGTTTGCTAGACTTTTCTTCGGGATGAGTGGAGAATAAGAGAGATGGAAAAAAACTGGAGAAGAAGAGGGCTTCTTCGTCCCGATTTTGGTGCATGTCCGTTTAATCAGGTTATTTTCGTCACATCCTTCTTCTTAGAGGCGGATTGTACCAGGTGGAAGATCTCTCTTGCTGCACCGTAGATGGGAAATTATTTTAAAGTCCATCGTAAATGGATATTTAGTCTAGTGATTAAACTATATTGAAAGAAAGGTTTTCTTAACCGAAAATCTCGGCAGTGAAGTTCAAACATGGTATAATCTGAATATTTCCTTTATAGTTAATCCCCTATGTGATGGTTAATTGGTTAAATTATCGAGTATTAATACGTGTTAAAAATGAGCTTGAATTTTCCTCTCGGTTGTTCAGGCAGAACCTTAAATTAAAAATCAAACTAAATATTTTATAAAATGATAAAAAAAAAATAATACGATTATGATGAAGCTAATATACAATAGGGGGAAAATGCAAAATCTGGCAATTATATAATATCCTCTCATTTGCATGTTCAGTTTCAAATACCACATCCTTGACTGATCGATTGATTTGTTAAATTAATGTCCCATTTTGAGAATACGTGAACGCTTGGGGGAAATTACTTCTTAACTGTGCACACTGGTTCTCAACATGATCGACGCCATAGCATTTCCACACCATATAAACGTGAGGACTTTTGATACCTCGCGACAATCATTATTTCTGCTGACCTGGCATTCAAGCAAATCATCCTTTCAATGATAATTTTTCTTACAAACTGAACATACATTCGTGATGAATTAAGAAAAATGACGCCTAGAGCCTCTGTAGTCTGGTATCAGAATCCCAACTTTGAGACAGGATGACTGATTTTTTTTCAGTTAAAGTAAACATGCCTTTAATTTGAAATTATTTTACAGAATGTTTTGACTTAGTAATTTGATGCTGCCTTTTTTCATATATTGGACTGAAATTTATGAAAATGATATTTTTACACCCCTACAAATCCCTAATCTACAGTGGCATAGGAAAGTTTGGGGTTCATAAATATAAACTAATAGTATTTGGGTTTTTTTTGCCAGATTATGGGCCCTTTTAGGTATTAACCATTGGATATCTACACTGTTTCCCACTAATGACATCTGGAGCAAGCAGTAACACCAGCTGTTACACCACTGAGAAAAAGCAGCAAGTGAATTTTTCCTATAAACCAATTCAAAGACCCTCCAATCCTTGCCTGCCTCAAGAAATCACACTTCTTTCACCACAGAACACCTCTCTTAATTAAAATTTCGAAACATTGCCCTCCCCGTGGCCGACCCCCTTCCACCTTACGAAGGAGGAGGCGCCCTAGTCCCGAAGTGAACTCCAGTGCATGTCCGTCTCCACCATCTGTACCTCCTTCGAGGGGAAATCAGGTACTGGGACATCTGCCGAATCTTGACATCCTTCCGAAAGGGAGGGCTATTTTATGACTTCCCTTTAAACTTCCCGTCTGGCCGATCCGCAACTTGACTTGAAAAGTGTTCCTCCTATCTTTTATTTATTAAAGGGGCGCCCCATCCATTAAAATGGAACCAGTGACGATTTTTTGATGCACAATGCCCAGGCGAGAGGACGTCCTGGTGATAAAAGTTTGCAAGACACTGCGCTTACCGACATCTTCCAGTGTTCTGCTTCCCCCGATTCTTACTTGTGGATGGCTCGTGCCTCTCTTCTGCTTCGTTGGTGCTGAATCTCCTGTCGACTTTTTAGAGAAAATTTACTTGAAATCATGTCATTAGCGAAGCAAGAGGGATGTCGGGACATCTTTGCTTTGAGCGCAAGAGCGCCTCCGTTCAAATAATTCAATAATCAGCAATTCTGCAAGAATAAAATCATTATTGACACGAAAGTGCGCAAGTTCCAGTTATAATTTGGGACTTCCCACATTAAGTCCTTATTCAAATAACTTTGCCAGTAACTATCAAACGCCTTTCAATAAATTGGCTCTTTGGGGCACGAAAGATAATAAGATGCATAATTATACACGCGTGAGTGTAAGGCTTGATTTAGCGCTTCAGGAAGCTGAAAATTATTGTTATTAATTTGCTTCGATCCCTAAAAATTAATGAATGTGTTTTTGCTGTTATATGGTTTTCATAATGAGCGCTATCCGGCAAGAATGCGTAAAAGATGCATCATTCAGAGTGGTTCAGAAAATAACCCGCCATGCTTCAAAGAGTTAAATAATTTTACAAATAACCTTGCAAAGGACGCAAGAATCACGATATATATTTTTATCCATAATCGTAAGAGATTTAAAAGTGAGATGAATGTAATAATATTCAGCAACCGCAGTTTTGACTAAAATGCCCCCCCCTTCCTCTGCTACGCCACTGAATACGAGCATCAACATAGACGTGATACATTTGCTTTAGTTTTTGTGTCACCAGTCATAGCTATAAACATACACACGATTTCCTCGTGATTCTTTATGAGTTAAATTTATTTTTTAAATTAACGATTTATTATTTAAATTTATAAAAATTTTGATGAAATGAAAATTTCTTAGGCTAATTTATTTCATTTAAAGAATTAGAGCAATATTTCGACAGTTTAGTTACAAACCTCGAAAAGTCAAAGTTAGATCAGTTCGGCTGAACAAATTTAGCGAGCGTTAAAACAATATTATCTTCAGCGGGATCTTAAGGGATCATTGACGTCAAATTTTTAGATGAACAACTTTTTTAATGCATTAAAAAATACTTTTTTAAAGCATTACAAAAAAACCCTGTAAGTCATATTTTCTTAATTCTATCCTCAGCTGGTTCGATTTATTTACTGATAATGTATTTAGCATATTATCATGTACCGACATATTTTTTCGGATGATGCATTTAGAATATTATCATGTACCGACATGCATAGCATTGAAATTTAAAAAATAACATGGAAATTTTTGCTTTTAGAAATAAACCTTAACCAGTTATGATTAACTATCTAATAGTTCACCTATGTGATCCTGGAACATAATAATATCGGATGAAAGGAATTTTCTTGGTGACACTATGATATTGTCAGGAGAAAAACAGCTTGCAGAATTTACTCGAAACCAACATCGAACTCTTTTCATGTCAATGGCTGGCATAGTCACCACTTAATCGGAGACTTCACCTTAAAACGTATGTTTAAAAACCATCCGACAAATGTGCAGAATGCATTCAATAAAAATTAATATCAAGTAAATTAATACTGATGATGTTAGGCGCAAGAATAGGCTTTTTCTACATTCATTTCAAGCAATTTTTTTCTTAATATTGTCTCGCTTAAAATTAAAATGCAGAGAAGTTTATAACGAATTGTTCCTTTGCTTGAGAGTTTAATGCCTTTTTTCCTTTGATAAAATTATTGAATCAAAAATTGACCCTCCACCCCACCCCTCAGAATCTCTCCATACGTATTGTTCTGTGCATCCTGTCCCCTTTATCTCTTCTTATCTCCAGGATGGTACCTGACCCGAATGAATCGGAGCACCCCTCCTTTATCTGTTCCCGGATGCTGACCCGGGTAGAATGGTGTACGAATCCGACCCCTCCGAACAGTGTTTAGATCCGGCAACTCAATTCGCGAGTCTTTTTCCTGGACATTTGGAAATGACTTGAAGAGAAAACATACAAGACAAAATATTATTCATTGTTTCGTTGGTTTGAGTTGTTTCGCACGCTTTCAGTTTTGATTCTTCACGAGGCTGCTGGGGTCGAGCCTCGTCGTTTGGGCCCGTTGTCCTACAATGAGGAGGACAGCTCAACAGACCAATTAATTGTTTGCGTGGTCAGCAGGACAACTGAAGATACCACACCAATGTGTATGTCTATAGATACGGAAGATTTACTAATTCGTTTATAATATCGTACTAAATATTCTTTTATACTTTTACTTTTTTTGTCTGCAACTTTTTTTCGGAAGTCTGTATGTATGTGAAAATTACAACTCGAAAAGAAAAGGCATAGAACTCCAAGGATAAAATTTGGTATATGTTCTTTATACCAAATTTGCAGATATCTTTCAAAATTTGAACGAAATCAGTCAAAGAGAAGTCTGTCCACCCATGTGTATGCACAGCGTAAAGAGCTTGTTGAAAGAAATTTTAACTATGATTTTATTACCAGAATTATAAATCTGTGTCAAATTTGAACCAACTCACTCAGAGGTTTAAGTGTGTCTCTATTCGTGTCTATAAGAATGCGATAACAACAAAACGCAACAAATCAGCAGTTTAACTGTGTCTCTATTCGTGTCTATAAGAATGCGATAACAGCAAAACGCAACAAATCAGCGGTTTAACTGTCTCTATTTGTGTCTATAAGAATTCGATAACAGCAAAACGCAACAAGCTAGAGCAGAGATACCCAACATGTGGTACGCGTACCCCTGTGGGTACGCGAAGGAATAGTTGGAGGTACGCGACATCAAAGTCGTTAATGGCGGAAACAAGGAAACATAAGGAATTTAATAAGTTACAGAATTTTATTTCTCCAAGTTAATACTTGCTATTTAATAACAATACCACTCGAATAGTTGATTATTAAGGAATGTTATTTTTAGCTATCTTTAAAAGTGAATGCGTTATTATTAAAGCAAATGTTATTAATTCGAGTCATTTGACTCTTAGATTAAACCTAAACCCTTAAAATCATTGATAAAAATTTATTTGCATAGATGGAGGGTTGGTGGTGGGGGAGGATCCGATAGTAGAATGTACGCGAAAATATAAATATTAATCAAGGGGTACGCGCGGGAGAAAAGGTTTGGAACCCTTGAGCTAGAGGGATAAATTTCAGTATGCGATATTTATACCAATATGGGTAAGTATCCAGTGATATGTGCTGTTCCAAACTGCGCACTCAATTCTCTTCACTGCACGACGAAGCTAAACACAAAACATGCCATTTTCTGGAAGTGTACAAGAAAGTAGAGGGGCGAACACTCTTGCTGGTTTAAATGAGTAAAAATCACTTCCCGGCCACATTATCACATTACCGTGGTAATATGGCCGGTGCAAGCTCAGGTGTCGTCCTCGTCGCCTGAATGGTTCGAAATTGCGAGGTCCGTCCCAAAATAGCCTTCGTGTTGCTTCGAAACGGGGCGTTAATATAAGTAAACTAAGCTATTTAAATCTCAATTGTTAGTGTGGTTCTTAGAAATAACGCATCAACATGCAGTGGTGGTGATTGGGTGGGGGGGGGGCAAAAAACTTTTAGCGGATAAAATAATATTATTTGATATTTATAAATTTTTATTTAGTTTTAGCAGCTAAAATGAAATAAAAATTTAATTTTTTCTGAAAAGAATGTAGGGCCCCCTTTAGTCGCCCCCATGTCAACATGTGCCATAATCATGCGTCAATATGATGTTGTTTTGTTAAGACCGTCGATTGCGTCTTCAAAGATATGTGGATAACAAATAAAGAGCTGTAACATTTTCAAGATAGAGACTATCGAAGTGGCTTCCAATAAGGAAAGTACAGATGCATTTTTATTTGAGCATTTTAATGCACGGTGCATTAAGAAATAACAGTAGGATTGGTCGAGTCAGCGGGAAACAGCGAGCCTTTATGATTTGCTCCAATATGGTTACCAAGAAAGATGTACAGACATGGAAAAAAACATTTTCACTGATAATTATTGGTTCTGGTTAATAGACGATAACTCCTAGAGACAGTTTTCATTTCCATGATCACCATTCGATAGTGCGCTTCGCTTCATGCTGGATTTGTACAATCATCAGATGATCCCGCCAACCAAATTATGAAAAAACGTAATCAAGTGCCCATCAGAATCCATGTTGTCGCCTAGCACGACCATTTCAATTTTTCCTTAATTTTAATTAATAACAATATAATTAGTTTGCTTCCTGTAACTTTTCTTGATCACGGGAAACCATATGTAGAAGCTTTAAAAAAATGAGTTTTTTGTATTAATTAATAAAATATAAGCATAAATAATATAGATCAAGTTTACTAAAAACTTAACTGTAAAACAGCCTTCACATTGCGGTCGATGAATAAGCAGAAAAGACAACTTTCGGGAGACTTAATTAGAAAAGGCTCGGTTATGTTTTGCTTGACTGTTCTTAACAAAAGCCATATCAAATTACTTCAAATTTATGGAACAAATGAAGTATTTCAATTTGTTTTTGTTTTTAAGTTGCAATGTTTAAAGGATTTTTTTAAAAAAAATATCAGTAACATATTTTGGAGACAAAATAATATTTCACCAAAATTTTTCACTTTAAACTTTTTAATGTCATCTAAATTATTATACAGCAAAAATAATCTTATAATATAATATTTAGGAAAAAAAACGTGAGAAATATCGATTAATAAAGGCGATTTATTACTTAATAATAAAAAATGAATTGAAATTCTAATTAAAAATTATCCATAAGACTGAACGACTACTATTTATGTTTGAAAAAATAAATTCCACTTAGTGAACAATAAAAAATCCTTATTAACATCCATTTATAAATAAGAATTCGTACGTTAGCGAAAATGCCATAATTGCGTTATTAATTAATAACCAATGCTTAAATCATTTTATGGATAAACACCGCAAATAAGAAAATTCAATAATAAAACCAGCGAGTGAAAAAAAATGGAAAAAAGATCCATTAAAACTTGTTACTCTGATTTAGTCGAGCACTGTGCTTCATTCAAGCCATCTGCGATCACGTGATCATAGTACTCCAGTCCATATTTGGAAATGGCCACGCGCAGGTGTGACGCTTTCAGCTGCTGCCCCCTAGCGTCCTTTTATTGCGGAAACTCCGGTCTTTTTTGCTGCGGATCAATCAGCTTGCAAATGAATGGTGCTTTCATAGAGATGGTTGAAATAATGGAAAATTTAGCTTTCTTGAATTAATTTTGCTCAAAAATTCAAAACCCAATTAATTCTATGTTCAATTTCTATTTAATGAAATATCAAAGAATAAATTTAATACAAAATTGCAATGACTTATACACACTTTTTTTTTGGAAAATGTTAAATGATATTTTAAACAATCTTCTTTTGTAACTAAATGTTTTAATTTTGCTTTTGTTTGAATGTTTGTAAATTTTAAAAATGAGCGAAAATACAATGTTTGATTAATAAATAAATCTGTTAAAATTCTATTACATGGTTTTAAATCGGACTAAAAAACCAATTATTATACGAAGCTTATGATATAAATTATTATTTTTTATTATTTAATTACTAGTTATTTTATTGTCAGAATATTCGATTTTTGAAGAATGATTATATATTATGAATGAATAATTATTATATGAATTAATTTATTTATTTTTCTGAGTAAAGATTTAACTCGAAAATTTAGCTCATAGTTTAATATCAACAAAATGAAAATGTATAAATATATATAATCAACAAAACATTTAATTTAAATTATTTCATCACATAGATTAAAATCGAATATTAAGTTCTTATTTTAACGTCATCAGAATGAAAGATTACAAAAAGAAATTTAAGAAAATTTCACACCAATTATTTTTAATTTTTGCGTTCAGTCTTCTGAAATTAAAATTACTTAAAATGGGGAAATTTATTATAATCTTCACAAACACTGTGTTATATTTTAACAAAAAAGCGTTTAAGGAGGTTATCCTGTATTCTTATTTTTTCCTGTGCTAAAACCTATTTCCCTCCCTTCGATTTTCTAATCTATTTCCATGTATCCCGTCCGATTTTTGTTCCCAAGACATTTTCAGATTGAGGACCATAACCTTTTCCACAGGATTTCCGTCGCACCAAAATTTTCTTAAGACGATCCCAACCCCCTCACTAACCCCCACCCTTCTTTCTCAGCATACAAAATCACGGGACCCAAAAAGGGGGGGGGGGGGGAGCCAAAAATAAGAAAATATCAAGAAAAAACCTAATCATAATCATGGATTTCTACTACGTACAAAATCTCAAGAAAACCCCCGGAAAAAAATCGTCTGTAGCAAGCTCACGACTTTACCTGAAGAAGTGAAATAATGAAAATAAAAAGCAAAAAAATCGTCTGTTAATTCAGAAAAAGACGGGAGAGAGCATTGTATGTTATCGATGTTGCGAACGGAAGTGAGCGATACGTCGGGAGAGGCCTAAGCCAATGGGGTGGCGCTCTGCTCTCAGCCAATCGCGTAGTAGCGCGCTCCTGCTCATTATGTGTTCGACTAGTCTATGTCCCCGAGCGTTGTATAAAATTCAGAATTCGCTTGCGCGCGGACGTAGTAACATCGCATTGGATACTAGTCAAGTCAAACTACGGAGTGTGGTTACGTGCTTGCCACCAGTCCCGTTCGGAAACTCGAAACGAACAAACACGCTTTTCCCTGCATGGGGAACCACTTGTGATCGTTTAATTGCCGTGTTTATAATTGGATTTAATTAACACTGGGTGAATATTATTACGCACCACATACTGGATTTTTATTTCCTGTGTTCGTCTTCGCAAAGAAACGTTTTGTAAAAAAAGAACAAGAATTGTGTGTTTTCTCTCCGATTCTTCTGCTACATGAGGATTTTCATGCTGTGATTTGGATTTTTAACCCAATATAATGATCTGTGACAGAGGAATGTTTACTAACTAAAACCAAAGTGTGGATTTTTGTTACATTCTGAATCGTGATCGCTGTGTTCTCTTGGATTTTATACAGCGGTCATGCCATCAGCTGCCATGCGGTGGGCTGGTAACTTGGCATCTCTTGTGATATTAACGCTATGGATCTCCACGGTGAGTTATTCGCTATTTTTTATATCAAACGAATCAAAATCCGTAATCTTACCGAAAAAAGTTTAACTTTCAGTGGCTCGAATGCAATTTCTTCCTTTTCAGAACTAAAATGCATTGAACATGCTAAGGTTATAGTTTTGACATTTGAGTATTGTCACATAAATTTTAGCATAGCCAAATTGAATGAATTTATTCAAGATGAAATAAGCCATTAGAAGTTTTGATTTAAAAAGAAGCAGCTCTATAAATTTCATTGTGCTTTGAATATAAAACATTAAAAAGTATAATACATAAAATGTATTATACTTTTGCATTAAAGTTTGTAAATTGATTTCAAAAATATTCTAGAAGTTCATGAAGAGAAAACAGCTAAATGCATTTAATACATCTTAAATATTGATTGCAAATTTAACAATGAAAAATTAGAAATGTAATATTTCAATTCTAAAAATCTAGCTCTTTAGATATTTCAACAGAATCTGATAAATATTAAGATATGTGGATAAATATGTTTTATGCGTGAAGCTCCCTTTAAATTTCTATAAAATGTGAAGATTCACGGTCGAAAAATTAATGCATAAAAATACAATACCATAAAGTTCTCATGTTTCCAATTCCAAAAGTAAAAATTAGCCGTGTTATTTGTTTTATTTTGGAATACTCATAAAGACAAGAAATAAAAATAATCCATAACGTATGAAGAATAAATATTGTATGCTGAATGCCAGTTAAACGTAGTAAATCATTTAGAATTTTTGTTGATCCCCAACTTCTTAACCTTTATAAAATTAGCAATTTTAATTCTCAAGCGCCGCATGGAGATGCGAATAGGGCATGTTCGTGAGCTTTCCTCTTGTTGTGGAAGCGGCAGACGTCAAATTAGAATACAAAAAACGTTCTCAACTAGTTCAAGGTTCGAGTAAGGATGGCTCGTTCTCTTATGTTGTCAGTCAGGGTCAGTTGAACTGCGGGTCGTGCGAAAATAGGCGCATATTTTATTCTTTTTGCGCAAAAGTTCAAGCTTGGAATCTTTGTGCAGCGTGCGGACTTGTGCTATTTTAAACCTTTTCAGAAGCAAGAATGAAGTTGAAAACGAAGATAATTCTATCAAAATCAAATTCTATCTCGAAATTCAGATGGAGTTAAAAGGGAATATTGGTAGTTAAATTCTTTTAGAATACTTTAAATAAATAGATTTTTAAAAAAGTAGATGGATCTCAAACTTTTGTTTAAGTTGAATTCGAAACTTAATTGCTTCTGAAGTATCAGTGCGCAGAAGTCTAAGAATTAGGAATATAAATGTGTTTTCATTATTGCAGTCGATTAAAATTTTCACTTACAATCTCAAAAACTGGAAAGCAGTAATACCCAAACACAATTTTTTCCAGATTTACGCTACACTTCTGCCATCTGGTGGCACTTCAGTGTACTTCAGCTCATCTAGTTTGGGTTGAGTTGCAGGCTTAAAATTGACTACAAAAAACATTAATATCATATTTATCTGAAAATATTAAATTACTGTACATTCATTGAACTATTTTTAAAAGTTGTAAATGTAACATTTCTTACATATAAAAAGTTTTCCATTGCATGTTTACAAAAGTAAAAATAATAGAATAAATACGGTAAATTTCATTTTACCGTAGGAACTTCAAAATATTGAGCATCTTTTAAAATGTTTCCCGTACATTATGCGCTAAGTATGTCAGACGATTAAATAATCACTTTTGCAGTGAATAGATTACAAAATACCAGTACATCAGAAATAATTTGGAATTTTATGTGAAAAAGAATGCAGCAACTTAAAAGTCGGAACTATTTTATTTTAGAACTGGTTCTAGTGAAACAGTTCGTCACTGCAAAGTATTTTTAGACAAAATGATAAAACTTTAAAATGTATTTATTGCACACGAATACTATGTTCCCTATCTGCATTTTAATGTAGTAGAGCACTTTATACAACTGCCATCGTTTGCATAAAACAACTCGGCCCTGTTAAGAGATAAAACCATAATTCACTGTTGCCGATCGAATAGAACAATTATGAAGTTCTAAACTTCATCGGTCTTCCGATCCAGAGTTTCATTTCGCGAGGTTTTAACAGCCCATTCACTGAATCTCATATCTGCAAATATGACATAAATTTCACTGTACGTTCGGAAATATGACAAGTTAAATACCCAAGAAGCTGTGGTGATATAAGACATGTTATTGTATTCAAAAAACACAGCATGAGCCTTTTACGATCGCAAACGTGGAGTACGCTTTCGATATTGTGTAAAAGCCATTGTGTTGCCGAGATCTCGATGAAATTTAAGCGAATATTTCGCCTGCCATGACATTTACCAACACATCGAAATTCGCATGCCTTAATATCTCTAAAAACTGGTTGATTCACTAAGATAGGAAAGATATTAATTAATTCAAAGGTATAAGTTTATTTTGAAGATAAATTTATTCAAGAACATTGGAGTTTTACCAAGAACGTAGTGTTAATACTTTTGTTGTTTTCTGTTTCCTTACCAGAGCTAATTCGGAAATAGATGATCTGAAGTGATTCGGCTTATGGTAACAATATTTTCAAAAGTTTTCAAGTTCTTCATGTTTTGAGCAGTGTTAATAATAGCTTTTTTCAACTTATTCATGTAGCATTAAAAGTTTTCAGGCAGTAGTAAATTCGTTATTCAATATTTAGGGAGACAATAATTCGAACTACAATAAATTCTACTATGCAAGTGTTTTCAAAAGAGCGATGCAATCAAATGTGGCAAATTTGTTGATAGATTTTTCATATAATTTAAAAAATTTCCTTTTCACTATTTTTATTGATGCCATTACTATTTTGGACCGATTTGTGTTATAAATTAATGCTATTATTGCTTTTTTATCAAAGAATTTAGTCATATAATTGAATATCGATAATCACTTTTAAGAAAATCATTGCCCTTGCACTTTTCACTACGTTTCAAAGAAAGTAACATGTTTTCTTGTGGTATGATATATTATAATATAAGTAATTGTTTCATAGCATACATATTTAAACATCTTCAGTAAATAGAAAGTGATGGGTTTTTTTAATGAAACTTGACAAACAAAATACCTTCATTGAGAATCATAATGAAGTCTTATAAAAAGCTGTTTTCATTAATGATTCTTAATAATTAATATTGTTCTTAATGTTATGTTTCGATATTTGTTTGGTATGCCTTCTAGATAACTGAAAAGTCAAACTGTATTAAACAATCTTTGTGTTTCACGTCAATATGCAATGCCTACCATTGAAAAGATAATAAACAAACCTCAATAAGCCCTCACTTCAGTTATGAAGTCACCATCTTTTTGTCTTCAATCATGACGTTTTATTCAGTTTGATTGCATACTGACTGATACTACTATTCTGTAAATATATCCCGACTTTTATTTTCAAATCAGTTCGTGTGTTCTGTAAAAAATGTTAAACCCAGCATTGTTTTAGGTGGAATGTTCCGGTATGTTTGAACTTCGACTGGATAACTTTGTGAACGAATTTGGACGAGACGCCGATGGTACCTGTTGTCGAGGTGTCAAGTCGCCGTCCGGCATGTGTTCCGGCACGTGTCGGACCAGGTTCCGGGTGTGTCTGAAACACTACCAAACGACAATTGATCCAAATCCTCCGTGCACCTATGGCGAAGTGCTCACTCCAGTGTTGGGAAACAATTCTGTTCAACTCGACACCATCAATGACCCCGAGACTGGATTTACAAACCCCATCGTGTTTAGCTTCGATTTTTCATGGGTGGTAAGTTTCAGTTTCATTGCTATTTGCAACTATATTTATATTAATTTCCAAGCCGAAAGTTTCAAATGTTTATCATAATTATTGTAATTTGAATGGTTGAAGCAATAACTAATCGTATTGTTGAAATACTTTGGCGAAAACGTATCGCCACTTTCAAACCTAACTTGACAATAGCGGATATCATGACGGCTGTAATTTTTTCGTTTTAAATCGTCACGCTGCATTCTTATATTGCATTTCTTAAGAATAACATCGAAAATCCAATTTTCATGAAATTATAGTTTTTTTCCAAAATGTACACAGTCTCATCTGGTTTAGAATAAACTTGGAATGTAAACAGTCTCTAGTTTCATTAATTGAGTAAATATACTTAAATAACAATGTATAAGGTGTCAGCTGAATTGCATGCATTGTTTATTAAACATGCATTATAAACAAACAGCTTTCTGTTTACAAACTTGCTTTGATTATTTGATTGATTTTTTTACTCGTTCTGTATACAAAATTATACGTCTCGTTTTGTTTACCTTGGCACTTTGAATGATCATTAAGCATGTTTCTTTATCTCTTTAGGGAACGTTTTCTCTGATTGTGGAAGCTTGGCACGAAAGTGAACCTAATTCAACACCTGGTAAGTTCTTTTCTATTTGTTCATTCCCTTGTTACTCCAAGTTGAACTGCGATTTCTTCTTTATTAATCAATAAACTAAATTCGCAGAAACTGATTGTGCCAGGTGTCGACAAGAGCAACTACTGTATTTTTTTTAATAACAGTGTTTGTTCTATGATTAATTATTCAAAGCAATAAAAGGATTCATGTTTTTGGCTCGAAGGGCTCATCAAACGTAGCAGGAAAAATTATTTTTCCTCTAACAGTTAAATCATTCTGGCTACTAAGTTTTTCCACTCCTGCCGTATCAAGTTTTCCAACTCTCACCTCAAAAGCATTTCCATAGTTAAGAGTATCGAATTTCATTAAAACCGACTTATTGCGCTGGCCTCATTAAAATTCCACTTGTACCTTTTTTCAACCCCACGCGGCCCCCTTAAAAAACCCTCTCTTACTTACTTAGAGTCGTAATTATTATTACTCCTTCTGTCCATTATTATGAGGTACTATATCTTGCTCGATAAAGAGCAACGTCCAGAGCGCATGCGCTCAGGTGTTGGGGGCCCCCTGCAGGAAAAGAAAACACCAAAAGAAAAAGAAAGAGAGAAAACAACAGACGATGGAAGGGAGGAAAGAGAAGAAAAAATAAAGAAGAACGGCTCTGCTTCTTGCAAGCTCATGGCGTGGGAACTGTAGGGGGGAGGGAAACGTCTACTCGGGGCCGAAATCGTGTTTTGTGGTCCGTGAAAAGCGCGACGGCTTCTCTTCCCCCCTCCCTCCGGTTTGCCTTTCCCCCCTCCGTCTTCATTCATGCTGTGGGGGGAGAAATGAAAATTGAACTATTTTTAAACGGGTGTGTTTTGGGATTCGCGTTTCAGTACATTTGAAGGCCAGCGATGAAGCCTGCTGTAATTAGATGGTTTGTTTGCATTTAGCAAAACGAAACTTCATCTTCAGAAGGGAATGTCATTCGTAGAAGTGTTGTAGGTAATACTGTGGGTGCTCATTTATTTTTATCAGTGTTTTGTGAAAAGGTGCTTCATTCAATGTTACTAATGAATCAATAAGATCAATCAATTTAATTTTCATAATTTAAGTATCAGTCAGTTTTCTTTGTTGCTTTCAACTTTGTTTCGTCTCTTAAAATCGAAATTTTACTTTGGCGATTTCTGCGCTATCCTTGTTTCAGTGACTTAATTAAATTCAGGGTGACTTTATTAATCAACTCCAAATTAATTTTCTCCAGATCCTTAACTAACAAAGTTTCTGACTTTATTTATTTTCAAAAAATCAGCAACAAAATTCATTAATAATAAATTCATTATGAATATTTTCTCTATTATAGCTCTCGGTTTAAAAATACCGGCCCATTCTCTTAAATTAAAAGTTGAAGAGCTTAATGTATCGCAAAATCTATCGCACCCCTATAAAACCAGAACCATGGCAATTTCTTTTTTCGGTTTTAAATAAAATTAATAGTCTCAAAACGTAATAAATATGTGTTCCATTAGTATTACATTAATTCTATTAAAATAAGCCATTCTTTAGAATACAATCCAGAAAACTCGACCTGCGCACCTTCCAGACAACAATGAGGAGTCCCCGCAATTTGTGCACGCCCCCCCTCCAGATAGGGCAGGCAGACGGTAGCAGAGATGCGAAGTAGGCAAGCTGAGAGGTACCCCGATGAGACGTGGTGCAAGCAATGGAAGTCTAGTGTGGGAAAGGAGCCCCGGGCTAAAAGCCTGTTTCTGATCCGTCCTTACGATAAGTACTGGCCTCATATCCCCCCTCTCCCTCCCCGCAGTTCTTTAAGGAAAAACAGAATGGAAAAAAATATTAAAAGAAAACTGTGTTCGAAAGAATGGAGTGTGGGGTGTGGGTAGGCGCGAGCTGCTGATACTACGCATGGGAGGAGGATGCTTGCCAGCTTTGGCGCGTTTTCGTCCATTTTTTTAAGAAAGAAAAAAATTGGGAGATCGTTTGTTTCGTATTGTTGGTGAAATGCTGGATCGTTTATTTTTTTTCAAAACTTTAAATTGGGGCATATTTTTAGGAATTATCTTTAAGTTGATATTTTTTAAAGTCCCAAGTTTTCCTGGAAGTAAAGCTGTTTAGAAAGAATGTTACTTCTCTTTTTACCATAATGTTCGACCTGAGAAGTCAAATTTTTCTCTGCAGTGGATTTTTCCTAACAGAATCGCTTGCGAATTTTCACCTTAATTACAAATTAACAGCGCCGAGTTGAAAGATATTTTTTAAAACGTAATTTTTTTAAAAAACACATTTATAGTTACAAATCAATTAAAATTTTAAATTTTTCGCCGTAATGTTTCTAACACTAAACAAATAGATCAAAACAAATTACCATTTGAATTCTTCGATTTAAAAAATGATCGGGTTTTTTTTTTCTTTGAGTTTTTCCAGTTTGGCGGTTTTCGAGTAAGAATTCGGACTACGCGTTTGCTACAACCCTGCGCGTCAGGTGTATCCGTGCTGCATAAGTTTTTTGAGTGCCAAGAAAAGTGCTTCTTCCCTAAACGGCCGAGGGGGGTCTGGGGGAGGGAGACCAAAAAAAGAAAGAATTACTGGGCACTTATTATCAACAGTAGCTAAATTGATTGCGTTCTTGTTTACAGTTATTCGTTCACTTTTATCTCTCAGCTTTCGAATTCTACAATACATAAACTACCGTTTCGTAGGTATCGAATCGTGCCGTGTGACACACACCATCTGAATTGATAGGGCAAGAATTTTGCTCTCGGGTGAATATAGTTTGCGATAAGAGTACTTTTGAAGTGACGGCTTTTCTTTCTTGCATTAGTTGTTTTCAAAGAATGGTTGAGAGTTCGTTGTTTTCTGAAAAGCGTTTTGTTATTTTTTGAGTTTTTGTCAAAGCATATGCTTCAAGACGATACGATAGAACATTAGTTAACTTATTTAAGAATCTGCTTTGGATGTATCGAAAAATGCGATGGCTTTTTTAATGCATATGCCTTCGGGTTCCTATTTTTTACAAATGCGTTTCTAAAAGGAAACATTAAAGAACAAAAGTGAGGTTTTAATCATTTTTAGTTTCTTAAATTAGCATAATGATGTTTTAATTATTCGGGTGAAAAAATAATATTCAGATTACATTTGGAAAAAGAAAAAAAAATGTTAAGAAGTATTCATTTATTCGGAACATCATATAGACTGTCGTGACTATTATATAGCTTAACTTAAGAAATAATCTTCTTATATTCCAATATGTCGTAAACTACGACCTCTTAACCTTAACAAAGAACACACACGTTACCATAGAATCGAATGTCCATTACTTGATTTACCCGCGAATTTTTATGATCACTTCAAAAAACGTTCTACAACTGTAAAGTGCCTCTTTTACAACCCATTCCTTCTGAAAATGTTGTGTTCCACAGTAGCCGCTATTTTCAGCAGGTGTCCATTACGAAAGGTAACTCCGGTGACCCCCTAGCTACTATAGCTAGGTGGGGTTCTTCGCAAAACGGGAGCTTTTTAATGAGGGTCGACGTTTGGCTACTGCAACTCGCCCCATTCATCAAATGCTCAACGAAAAAGAGCACCGAATGCCTTCTCTCCATCCCTCTTCTTTATTTTATTTTTTATTCTACTTCTTCACCTTCGAACTTTTTTTTCTTTCACTTTGACGGCATTTCCTCGAATCTTCCTAAAGAATTTCTGTTGCTCGGTTCCCCCCCCCCTCTGAAGTTAATTGTGACCTATCCCCTCTGCATCCCCCCTCTCCTCGAGTGATGTTTTTAAGGTTATTTATTGGGCTGTTAGTAGGGGGATGTTATAATAGGGACCGCGCGTTCTAACTACCTAATTAAGCCATCCTGTTTGAAGATCTTTCTGCCACTGGATTGGAATGCATCGTCTCTAGGATTCGTCTTGCTTGTAAAGGCATATTTCTTCTTTTGCAAATCGCATGCTACCATCACCAATATATAAAAGCCTTTCTTTACCTGTCGTCGCAAAAGATTTAAAAGCAATTTAACTGTAATTCGTTATCATCTATAGCAGAGCGACCCTAAACTTGCACAGAGATATTATTCGTTATTAGCTGTAATTCTTTATCATCTATAATGGAGCGACCCTAAACTTGCACGGAGATCTCAAGAGTTTAAAAGACTTTCACGAGCCTTCTTAAAAGTCTTTGATATTTGAAAGCAAAAGTAGTTAATTATCTTGGCTTTCAACTTATTATTTTAGCATTTGTCGAATAATAATCTTAAATGAAATGTCCATTGCATTTATCATTAATTAATGCGTGACTTTTAAAAAATTTAATTTTCAATTTTGGAATAACATTCCCATATAAATGTAGTTTCGTTTTCATATTCTGCAAATATTGTATGATTTAACATTTGTTCGCATTTCCAATAACTCATCAACAGCGATTAAATAAATTAAGATAATTATAAAAATCCGTAGGAAAAACAATATATCACCCACTTGACGAAATTTAATTTTCAAAATCCAAGATCACTTCCCAATATTATTTCTAAAGTTGCTTACATCATCCGACATTCCCAACTACATTCAGTAGCTTCCTTAACACATTATCTTCCCTTTAAGATCTAATTATCTGAGGAATTTCTTTCTAATCCGTGACTGACAGTTAATTTTGCGAGCGACCTTCACTACATCCCCCTTCCCCTCCTATTTGTGGTCACCGGTAGCCGAAACCCTAAACCTCGTCTGCCCTATCACCTGGAAGACGTTAACAGGCCGAGAAAGCTCATCAGCCCATCCCTTCCCCAACTCCCCCATCATTACCCCCATCCCTAAATCCGTGGGAACGAAGCCATCCGAAATCTTGACCATCTGTCAAGTCCAAAATATCTGGGGCTGTGCTAAGAAAAGGTCCTCCCCTCTGTTCACGTGGAAGAGTTTGTCCCCCTTCTGTAAATCTTGGTCGGTGATACTTGATACAGGGCCACTGAAACAAGGACAAAGAATAGATTGTGCGTCAGGACACAAGATTGATTCATTTTTCGGTAAAGGACAAAAATTGTCCAGTTTTAATGCTCGGTGATTGGATTTCCCATAGTGCACTCCCAACATAAGCTTACTGATTCACTGTCTGGAAGGGATTTGGTATCTGTCACTAAGCTTGAAAGATTACGTGCTCTCTGCTTATGGCACCGGATGGGATTTCTTTTGTACTTGCACACCTATTTTCTTTGCGGATTAGATGATAGTATTGCGACCTTCTTGCAGCTGTATGCATGTTTCTTCAAGTTTAATTATGTTATACACTGTTTTTGGTATTTTGGATATATATATTTATCGATTGAGGTATGTCTGATGAATATATGTAAGCAAGGATATTAATTCTATACATCCATTTGAACAAAAAACCAGCTCATAAATAAACGTTGATTAAATTAGTTTTTTGATGCACTTCCTCAGCGGTATATAATTTATTTTAACTGGAAGTTTCATTGACTGCAACCGTTCACGTAATCGAATCAGACAGTCATTCATAACACCATTCTTGAGACTTTTGGTGGTTACGGAGGGAAAAAAAAGTCACACACACATAAAAAAATGAGCGGAATAAAAAAATATTGAATGACGAGGCGAAATCGTCTGAGAAAAAGAGAAAACTTTCCCATGGGGTAGGGAAGTAAGAAAAAGGGAAGGGGGGTCGACATCCTCTAGACCTACTTTCTCGGTTGCATCTGTCGCGGCATTGCGTCACACTACGCTTCGCGTCCAGCTCTAACTAATTGTGCTAGTGCTCGAACGTGACGCAAGCAGGCGCATCCTTTATTACAGAATCATAGGGAAGAAAAAGATGGTTCTGCTTATCTTAGAAAACCACAACCACGAATACGTTAGCGAAAGAAAAATAAGGTGTAGTTGGGTTATTTTTATGATTGTAGTGTGGCGGAGAGTTGGATAATTTGATCATGGGTGAAGATTATACGGTAATCCAAGGACATCTACACAATCAAGGACTAAAGCTTCCAAAAAATTTTTTTGGTGTTTTGAAATTGATATTTTAAGTTTATTAAAATATCTGGATATTTTATTGATTGGAACTTAACAGAAAACGTTTTTCTTTTGTACTTGCTATTTGCTGTTGTACGATGTTTTTTTTTTTTTTATCAGCAATAATATAAATAAATAATATATTAACATCAAAACTGGTAATATGAAAACCCTAATAAGTTCATAAATTAGCAGTGACCGCGTAATTTATTTCAAAAAGATTCTGCTTAAGTTGTCTTTTGACTACATATCTATTTGTTTTAATGAAATATATATATAGTTAAATATTTTACAAGCAATTAAAACTCAAATAACATTTTCAGTATATATACCTATTAAACCAATAATTAAAATTAAATATAAAATAATGTTACCTTATTAATAATCATACAATGAAAGACAGAAAGAAAATTAGATTATAAACTATTACCATGAAGAAGACAACCCAGAATTGGAATTCCAACAATTAAATTCCAGTCGATCTTGGGAATCGATTATGTCGGATTAAATCCGAATTTTATTATATATTGAACAAAGCATAATCGGGGGAATGATATTTCCTGTGTAGGAGAGCACATCTCACGAAGAAAATCCTTTAGGGCAGTTCTGACAGCTCTTTGTCCCACTGACACCGGTTTCCCTTACCTCGAAATCGGGCTTTCACACCTTGGTTCTACGCGAGCATATCGCACAGTGGAAGTAAAACGAGTTCAAAATTGCCTTATTTGCATTAGGAGGCATTTTCTTGTTCCGAGTGAATGAATGACAGCGTGGGGAAAAGGTATTAGGAATGGGGTCAAGGTAAAAATGTGCTATTTTTCTCTCCGGTCAGTAATTGGAACTGGAAGTTATTGTGGCTGATGTAATTAAAAGGGTGCATCGACCAGTGCACTATGTAACCCATGACACAGTTCTTCCATGTTGTGGCTGTGCTAACCACCGGCGACTCGTTACTCGAGTATTAAAGCGAGCCTGTGGAACGGTGTCTCCTCATGATAGGGTCAGAGATCAAAACGTACCACTTTGCAGGTGCACAAGGTTAGGGTCGGCATCGCGGAAGACATGGTCGGATTCCACCCACGAGGCTTATTTTGATTAAAAGAAAAATAAGTAGATATAAGGAACACGAATGTCAAAGCTTGTTCTTAACCCTTCCGGCATTGGATTACTTGTCGGGACAAGTGAATATGTTAGATGCATAAAACAGTTTGCTGCATTCTCTTTTATTTTTCTCTCACGGAAATTGATGTAGCCGTCCAGTACTTTAAAACATTTTCTTTTTAGTGTTTCATGCACACGCAACTGGCTCTGATCGGAAGTATTCGTTGGACTCTTTAATTCACTTAAAGGTGTATTCCTAATAAAACTGGATTTTCGCGGAGAGATAAAGAGTTTTTTTTACCATTCCCTCTTTTCGGAAGGTTTTCCTGATGGCCAGTGCTTTTAACTGGCTAAATAAAATGGCTTCATGCCGCTCTTGCGCTCGTAATAAGAAGCGTTGCGTGTGTTCATGTCCGTAGTTCCTTTCTTATAGCCAAGCCGACAATTAAAGAACCCAGAAGGTGTGCTCCCATCTACTCGGAGAAGAAAGAGAGGGGGAAAATCAGCTATAAAACATGGAGAGGGGCACAACGACTATTATTTTATGACCTTAGCGCCCCTCACTTCTTGAAGCGTATCGAAAGCTCACGCAAACTCGTACTATTAGGAGACAAACGTGATCTGGTGTCCGTAGTAGCCCGGGGGGGAATCTGCCTCTGTGATGGTCCTCTGACCCAGTTAATGACCTGATGATTTTTGACAGATTTTAGGCGCCCATTGAGAAAACCCAGATTTCTCTGTGGATCCATCGGCACTGCGTTTGGCTGATCACATACTAGATAATTAAATTTGTTTCTTTTTTGCAGGACCTGGTCGTAAGCTGATCACTCGCCTGGCGACTCAGCGGTGGTTGGACGTCAGTCAGTACTGGACACAGGATATCCACAAGACCAACCACACTGCTTTCTCTTACGCCATCCGAGTGCGTTGTTTGGACAATTACTATGGAGAAAACTGCGAGAAGTTGTGCAGACCGAGAAATGATAAGTTTGGACATTACACTTGCAGTCCCACTGGTGACAAAGTGTGCCACAGAGGGTGGAAAGGAGAATATTGCACAATAGGTAATTGGACTTTTATTGCTCTGTACTCGTGTGTAGATACTTCTATCCCTCTGTCTGGTTGCGATTTGTTAAATAGAGCCGATACCTGGAATCCAATGAGTTTTATCTGCTTGCTTCCCCAAATTAGCAAAAGGCGCAATCGGGAACACGCTAATTGGGAAATATCAAGATTTGCCATTATTGTGGTAAAGTATATTTTGGGGGTGGAAAAGATGGCGTCTGAGCGAAACACCGGCTGCTTTTGCTTGCAACTGCCCCTTCCTTCCGAAAGAATCATCCACGAAAACATAGCAGCTGGCTGCGGCCATTGACAAAGCCTACCAGCTGGCGGCTTCTTCTCGCTAGTACGGGGGAAATAAATAACAAAAAGTGAGTCGAAAGAAAAAAAAATTGCGGCGTCCCTGCTCGAGTAGGGTGTGGAGCGAGCACAGACTCACAAGTCTTGTCCTCCATCTGGTTCGCGATCGTTCGCTTTCCCCCCAAACAATGGACGGTCCCTACTGAGTCGTGGTGAACGTCTTACAAGTCGAACCCTTATCCAAGGGGAGGGTATCGGAAGCCGAGATCAAATAAAAAAATACGTATAAGGGAGAGGAAAAAATGGAAAAGGAAGTTTGATGCAAAACTCACCCACCTCCTTGAAGGTACCCCCCTTCTCCCCAGACAAGACCCCAAGAGGAAGTAAACGCAGACAGCATCTTGTATACGTCGGGGAGGATCTAAATTGCCTATGTGCCTATGATGGGAAACAAACTCTTCAGGAAGTGGCGGGTTTCCATTCTCGTGAGAGCCTTCTCTTCCCTTCTTATCGACGTCTTATGGGAAAAGTTCTTGAAGATGCTAAAATTCTTAATCTGGGTAGGAAGGGATGTGGATGCCTGCACCCCCATCCCCCTATTTGTATATACAGATGGCAACGAAAAAAAGTTAAGTGAGACATATGAATCAGTAGTTGGGGGAAAAAGATTATTGCAACTTGACGTCTTGTAGAGGTGTCTAGATAAAGTACTTGACTTGATCCTGTCTTATATTTAACCCTGCATCCTTTCGTAGTTCATCAATGACGATTCGAACTTTATAGAAGTAAATAAGCATGGAAGATGAAACTATATTCGTATGTTTGATACGAATTCGGAATTATATTCCTAAAAGATGAATTTGCTTTATCTGTGCCTTCATTTTTAAAGACACAGAACAGAGGTATGTAAAGGGACTCTCCTCATTAAGATTGTGTCTAGCAGCAGGAGATGACTTTCGTCGCATTTAACTTCCAAGAATTAAAAATAAGTTCATAGTTGAGTTACTTTGGAGATAATAAAAAACGCTAGTCCATCATTGCCGTCGAGAGAGGTCAATTATCGAACATATCTTGACCCAGGCAAAGCCGTTACCTTCTGATGGCCTTTTCTAATCAGTGAACTCCCCTTCGCCGCGGCCCCCGACCCTTAGGGGATCTGAATTATCTCTGTAACTTACTGACGACGCCAAGAGGGCAGGAATCTTACGTTTTTCTTCTTTTCTTGCAGCGGTGTGTCTACCTGGCTGTCATGAAGATCACGGATTCTGTGACCAACCGAACGAGTGCAAGTAAGTAGTGTTCTTCTGTCTATGTTTATTTATTGGATAGAAACACACAGGTAGGAAATCTATCCTTTACCAGAAGCATTCTGTAGCTCTGTTTGGCGGGGTTTTAGGGAAAAACATTAACTGTGTGCCACACCCATAAGCAACGATTTCTCAGGTCTGTTGCGCTATCTACCCTGCACCTATGAGGGGGGTCTTGAAGCTATTACCTATCCTCTGCCTTTTGGAAATTCCTTGAAAATTCTAGGCCTTTTTATCTTATCTGAGTGCACAGAAGCCAGAGGGGCTAAAAGCGGTTAGGCTGCCTTCCCCGTTTCTTTTTGCCCCGTCACTTCTTCTAGACGTAATGAAAAATAGACGGTTTTGCTTGTACTCAGTATTGGGCATCATTGTAATCTTGTTTTGGCATGCAGCATTCCTTTTTTTATTTTCGGTTTGTTTCAGAGCAAAGCTTTTTGTTTAAAACGAAGATCCTAGAATACAATTGTTTTGATTTCAGTGTTGATATATTTATGAAGTGAACTAATTATATTTTGTTACCTGTAGGTGTCGACTTGGTTGGCAAGGCACTCATTGCAATCAATGCATCAGATATCCTGGATGTTTTCATGGAACTTGCAACGAGCCATGGCAGTGCAATTGCGACGAAGGATGGGGCGGCCTGTTTTGCAATCAAGGTAGGACGTTGGTACATTTGTACCTAAATAGCTTATCGATTTATTCTTCGAATAACCTGGATTCCCAAATATTATCAAACTCTAAGTAAAAAAAATAAATAAATAAAGTATAAAAAGTACATTCAAAAGCTTTAAAGAATGTATAATCCAGCTTGAATTCTCAAAGATATCAGAAGATGATTTGGATGAATCATCTTAACAAAAGAATGAAGAATAATACAACACACAAAGGGAGTGGAGAGGAAAAAAATCACAAATTGCAAACGAATTTGTTCTTTGTGGCAAGTCGTGTTCTTTCCCATGTCCAGCGCTGCTGTCTTTTTATCTTTGTTTTTCCTATATCACGTGATCTATGGCCGCCGTCTTGGGTTCCTTTGTTTAAGTTCACCTTCAATAGTTTGCGTGTTTTAACACTTCCGGTTCAAATGAGGGAGGGATAAGAATTAAAGGAGGAATAAAAATAAAAAAGGCTGTTTGCCGTACTTGTGCTCTGAAATCTGACCACTCAAATATATTTACAGCAGTCTGCTTTACCTTTCTGCGCGTACTCTATGCCAAGGTCAAAACAATCTACGACAATTAAATAATAAATGCGATTCCCAGCCACTGATATTCATGTGGTTTAGTTGTCTGAGTGGCTGGACGCGAAGGGGAAGTGACAATGTTGCTCGAAAGAAAAGAAAGAATAAAGCAACCAATGTTTCTATTATCCAGGGGATTAGAAGTGCTAATTATGCGGTTACACTGGCTACCGTTTTTTCTTGTTTACGTGCGGAGATGGTAGCCAGAACTGAATCATTTAATTAATAAGCTGTTCGTTATTTTGAGAAAGCCTGTTAGATATCTAGATTAATGAGCATTATAAATAATTTCTTTCGTTTTTATATTTAAGAATTTTATTTCTCTTGCAGATTAGATGCCCGATCTGAATTACTAATTTGGTCTTATTTATTTCCAGATCTTAATTATTGTACCAACCATAAGCCGTGCAAACACGGTGGAACATGTACCAACACTGGTCATGGATCTTACACCTGCACATGCGCGGAAGGGTATAATGGAACAAACTGCGAGGAAGAAATTGATGACTGTTTACACCAACCCTGCCTGAATGGAGGTACATGTAAGGTAAGTTGAAATGGTACATTTCTTAGAAAAAGCAATTAAAAATATCTTGTAATACTGATTAGTTAATAATCGCTTCTGTTATCGCACACAGTGAACGATTTGTGTTAACACAGCGTTCGAAAGGAATTTTCCAAAATAGTTATCCTCTTTCTTTATCCTTTCGCGAACCAATAAAGTAGTTAACTTATGACCTCCGCTTCTCTCAGCAATGCAAAGGAAATACATTTTTAAAATGCTGCTCTTTCGATGAGCACGTTTTCTCGTGATATCCAACACCTGGAATTGTAAGTTTTAGCGACGCGTAATCAGCGCCATCCAGCGGTAAAAGAATGCATTTTTGAAAAATATCTTAACAAGTAGATCGATATTTACAGAGCAGAAAGAATTCAGCTGGAAACTAGAAATATAATAAACAGAAAAAAAATATCTTTCAAACATGTATATAAAAAGCCCGCAGTCAAACAATTGCATTGGTCACCGCGCAACCTTTTGAAGGGTTTTCTTTCACCCACCCCATCGTTATTTCTCTTTTGGCTCAGTCATGCGCGAAGAAAATATTGAGTGAAATCAACTGTTATTTATTACAGTTTATATTGCAGCTCCATTTCAAATTTCTACACAATAGCGCTTTTTCTTTCCTTTGAAATTTTTTACTACAATCTCTTAGCTTTTTTTTTTCTTTCATAGCCTTTTTTTTTTATCTAAAGAGAAGCTACAGTGTTTCATGATGTGATTTTTTTTTCTTTTCGTTTTTTATGAAAGAGAATACTTCTCTGCGTAATGTCGCTGTTACTAAAAAAGTTAATTAAATTTCTTTTCTGTGTTTCTTAAAGAAGTTGATGGAATCAGTTGATTTAATTGAAATATCTTCCTATTAACAGAGCATTGGAAAAAACTACACATGTGAATGCTCCCTTGGATTTTTTGGCCAGCACTGCGAAACGGCGGCTAGCACTTGCACGGAAAATCCATGCCATAACGGCGGGACGTGTGTTGATGGACCAAGCGGTTACCTTTGCGTCTGTGTCCCTGCTTTCGAAGGACTTCAGTGCGATAAGCAGAAAGATGTTTGCGATCCCAACCCTTGCAAGAACGGTAAGTTCTCGTACGAAATCTTCTCAAATAACAGGATCTTAACTATATTGTCAATCTATTCGTGTGAAGTGAGATTGGTGTTTATGATCATTCCCTTGCTTTTCTAGGTGGAAGTTGCGTCCATAAACACGACTCTTACAGCTGCATCTGTCCCACAGGATTTACAGGCGACAACTGCGAATCGGATATCGACGACTGCCTCGACAATCCCTGCTTGAATGGTGGATCCTGTGTCGATGATGTGAATTCCTTCCGTTGTGCCTGCGTCCCGGGATTCATGGGTTCGTTGTGCCAAACCAACGTAGATGACTGTCTCACAAAGCCTTGCTCTAATGGCGGAACTTGCCACGATCTGGTCAACGACTACAGTTGCGATTGCCAGCCAGGATTTGAAGGGAAAGATTGTTCTGTAAACATAGACGAATGCCAGTCAAATCCTTGCCTAAATGGTGGCACATGCGAAGACTTGGTGGACGAGTTTGTGTGCCATTGTGCTTCTGGATTCAAAGGAAAACAATGCCAGACTCTTGAAGGACTGGTAGAGACTGTTGTGTCCATTCCGAAAGGAAATGGTCTCATCTCTAGTAGGATTGATGGCAGGGAAAGTGGCATATCAGATGTGGATAAAGACTATCCGAGAGAAGGGGTGGTGAGTCATGACGACCATCACGATCGGAATAACAACGACTTGGTGATTAATCCGACTGCCCTGTTGGAGATCGCCCACCAAGTGTCGGAGGAGGAGGAGGTCGTTCAGTCCGACGATGCCGGAGCGCCGTCTGTAGTAGTGATAGTGATCGCGACTCTGTCCGGCATATTGTGCGTCGCCCTGATAACCCTGACTGTGCTGTGGCAGTGCAAGCGTCGAGATCGACAGAAACGTGAACAGCGTGAAATGGACGCTGAAGCGTGCAGGCAAAATGAGCAGAACAGCGTCATGAACAATAAGTGTCTAGATAACCAAATAATAAACACTCTCGGCCTGCCGGGCCACAAGACCCTCAAAATGACCAACGAGGGTCAAGACTCTTCTCTATATCAGAAAACGGGGGAAGATCCCCTGCAAAGGACTAAATCGCAAAAACTCCTAAACACGGACTGCACATGCAGCAATAGAACCAGCAAAATGCTGGACACGGACTTAGAGCACGATTGTGCACCTAGGACACTAGACAGGAGAGATTCGCTCTCGCAGCAGCTGCCGTCTAGCAAAAGGTAAATACTATAAGAAATCTTCAGTCTGTGATCTAGTTCCTTTAAAAAAATGTATTTATTTGTAATTTATTATTCTATTTTGTACATAATAGATAGTTCGCGCGAACAGTTGACTGTTTGTGTAAATGTTGTCAAATGACCAAATTTGTATTTTATGTGATTGGGGAAGATAAATTAAGAGAACGGATTTCAGTATTTTCAAAAAGTCTCGTGCATCAATCCCATGATGCTTTGAGACTTATTTGGTGCATTCCTTTTTTATCTTCCTCAAAAAGAGAACTGATTGGACATCAGGCTTTGAAGTAAATTATTTATTGAGAAATATTTCGATGATCATCTTATAATTATGGCTTCAAAGTAGTTGGTGCATTTATTTATCTATCAGTTTTATGCAGAATAAAATATTCCAGAAATTTAATTTGAATTTTATGAAGACTAAATTTTTTTTTTTTTTTCCTTATTTATAGCTACGGAATATTCTTTGAGAATTTTTTGTTAGTAATATTGGTTATCATAATCAGAGTTGGTATTAAAGGGGGGGGGGAAACTATAGAGATGGATTTTTGTTCAAGTCTTAAATTTATCATTTTTTTACAAGAATAAAGTGGGTGAATGCTTCTAAGTTTTTATTTAAATTATGTTTCATGAATTCCCTTTCACATATTTTCTTTGCGAATCTGTACTCTTAAAAGTCGTTAAATATATTCGAGACACAATGTAAAAAGGAAAAAATTCGGAACTAATAGAAACCGATAATTTTTCCAAGATCCCTTTTATTGGCAAATATTACATATTGTAACTTTTTAATGCATGTTTTGGGATTGAAAACCCCAATCTAAAATTGGTGTTTCCCTCTTTTTTTCAGTGAGTCATCGTTATTCCTATCACTGGAGAGAGATCAGTATTCACGGAATAGTGTCTACGTCATAGGGGATCACTATAAACACCCGTGTCCAGAAGATCTCTTAGCGACGGAGGTCTAGTTATGAACTAAATTATTATTTTTTCAAAGTAGTGATCGAATAGGTTTTTAAAACTATGACTGCAAGCATTAAATAACGACACATAGTAGTGGAATCAACAAAATACTTAAACTCGTTCTACTTTTCTTTTAACAAAAATGGCGCGAAAAGAACAAAAAATACAAAACTATATAAGTGTTGCCATTTCAAATTTAAAATACATAAAATGGGGTTGTTGCATCCTTATTCAGAAGCTAATAAGTTAGCAGAAGCAACAAAAAAGTGCAACTTTATTTCTTCCTTTTAACCGAAACTGGCGCGAAAAATAGCAATCCATGGAAGAATATTGTTACAGTTTTATTCGAAAATAAATTGGGTTAAAAATAGTTTTAATGTGTTGTATTTTAATGCTTGCTTTTGTGATTAGTTGTAAGGACCCGCAAGGTTACTGCTTGTTACCAATTACTCGCAAACTTGTTCCAAAGATATTTTGTAAGTCCTATTTATTTAATATTTGTACAGTTGAGATGCAAAGAAAATCTGTGAACTGCGAAGTGCGTAAGCCTTTTCGATTTTTAAAAAGTCTTTTAAAAACCGGAAAGGTGACACTTTCGAATCCACGCCTGGTCTGTGGTGAAAAAACTTTTTCGTTACGTTCTTTGCGAGGAAGCATTGCTAAAAGTACTTTCTTCGATGTGCCTTCAAAAGGTACAGAAACTTGGTGCTAAAGTACTTGCTGGAATTATCAAAATATGAACATCTCGAAAGTTACGCAATTTTTTCCCATTATATGATTTAATTAAATTTATTTGCTACAAAATTTTTAACATTTGGTAATTGAAAACAAATTAAGTATTTGCGTCATATGTAAAGAACGTACTGAAAAGCTGATTTACTGTGAATATTCATGTGAATAAAAGTATATATATAAATGAATATATATATATTTGAAAGTCTTTCTACAATGCTTAGTGCCTTGTTTGTAATGTAAATATTATATTGTTTGTGACTGTTTGCGTATAAAAAGCTTTGTGTGTTTCCTTGGAAATGAAAGAGTGTATTTATTTATCTTGATGAAGGTTTTACGAAAACAGTATTCAGTCATACCTCGATTATCATAGTTTACTTTTTTCTTTAAATTATAACAAAAAATTTAAATTGTAATTTTGTATTCTAATCAAATTTAATTTTTTTTGAAATGATATTAAAAATTTAATAAGTTAATTAAGATAGGGTTTTATGTGTAATCTAAAAAATAAATAAATAGAATTGAAATGATGATGAGGAAAAATATAATTGACAAAGTCGTCTGCGTTCCACTTTTGAATATTATTTTTACCAAACCTTTGAAATGATAGCAATAGCAATAACTAGACTCCATGAAGAAGTTTGTTATAGTCATTAAATGAACTTGATTAAGTCGTTGAACGATTTACTTCATTGTTCTTCACGTCGATGTACTTAGTATTTGAATTCCTAACAAAGAAACTTAGTACTTCGAACACTTGTTACTTCTTGTGACTTACGATAGTTTGACTGTTTGTGATTGTTATAAACCTGACTATTTAGGAAATTGATTTTCCTATTGTTCACTTTGTAAATAATTTGTGTATATTTATAGTACTCCGAATTTTTTTAAAGCATTCACCTTGTATATTTTATCATTTGTTTCATTACTATTCATTGTCAATAAAAAATATTGTTTTAAAAAAATATCTGTGTGACGCTTTTTGCAATGGTCCTTTTTTAAAAATCATTAAAAGTTTTTCTTTCATACATATATTTTTTCGCTTGCAAATAGAACTGACATCATGACATAATAAGGTTAAGAAGCTATAACAAGAACACGCAACATTATTTTTAATTGGTTGAACTTTTTAATTAATATTAAATCCGAGATTATGATTTAATAGCACCTCACTGTGTTTGCAGATTAAACAATGTTGGTTGTAGAACAGATTCTAGAAATATGAGGTCATCAAATACAAGTGCACCTTGAATTGGGAAATTCGACAACATGGATTTTATATTTTTTGCATAAAGCCAAATTTTTCTTGCATAGTCGAAAAATCATAGCAGTGAACTAAACAGACCATAAAAAATAAGTCCTTAATAAAAGAAAAGATATGAACATTTGGTTGCACGTATTTTATGCTGTGATGAGACTTCACTCCCTGTTTCTTGCAAGATACGCAGTAAATTTTAAAAGGAAATTGGCGATGAGAGCATGATTTGACCCTGTTAAGGCAGGGGAAGCGTCTAGAGTTATAAGAAAGCATAAAATCCATGTAAAGAATGGGTTTCTATTTAAGCAGAAATCCAACAGTTTTAATCATCCCTGTGTTCGAAATGGTAAATGTTTGTTGAATGACAAAAGCATAAAAAATTAGGCTTTATATTTAAATTAAATTAGTTAAAATCGTCGAAATGAGACTATTAATTAAGCTTAGAAGTGGAAAATGGGTAGTTTTTAATACGAGGGGACCGTCTAAAATTTGAAGAAAGTATCGAATAGATGTAAAGAATGGGCTTCCATACATCCATTTATGTAAAAACCTAAAAATTCTAGTCATCCCCGTTATAATTTTAGTCAATGTTAGAAATGCTATATGATTGTTAACTGATAAAAATATGAAATGAGACTTTATATATTCATTAAATTAGTTAAAACTGACGAAATGAGGCTATTAATGAAACTTAACAGATTTCATAGATGGTCTAAAGAAACTGTCTTATAATCTTAGTTACTGATAAACCTCTATCATGTAAATCTTCAGTGACGATGTCACTCGTAATTTTTGTCATTGTAGATCATTATAAGTAGAAAAACAGAAATATTTTTGAAAATTAAGAGACGTTTCAGACATAAAGAAAAATCATAAAAATGCTCTAGATTTTTCTATTTATTTACATATTTTAGTTATTGTTTTCATAGATAGACGCGTGTTCGTAATCCTCCAAAAACGCTCTTTCTGGACTCATATTATGAAGTCTAAATTGTGAAGATACATCAAAATCTGTGGATATTTTTTTTTTTTTTTGGGGGGGGGGGTCTTCCTCTACACTAAATACATTAAAAGGTAAAAATTTGTAGACATTTAACAATTCCTCGTTAATAATAATAATTTATAATAATAAATAATAATTTATCATTTTGAACAAATTTAAAAAATATATGTTACAAATATTTTATATAGTGAAATACTATACAATAAGTATACTTCCTGCAATTTATATTTACTGATAGTCATACTCCACTCGGTGGAAAGAATATTCCCGCCATCTAAAGAAAATATATTAAAAATCAAAGAAGATAAATTTAAACACAAATTAATTTTATATAACTCTCTTTTCCTAGTTCCAACTATGGCACTGACGTCATAAAACTGTAAGTTTACATCTCTTTTTAAGGTTCGTAATACTTAATTGACTTTGTATGCTGATGTAAAGACCGTAATTTTCATAAATAAATGTATATTAAATAATTCAAGAGTTCTAATAATTATAATTACCTAAATTATATTAATAACTCAACTAAAATTATATATTTACGTAATAGCCATTAATTAAAATTCTCTGTTCTGTACCTAATCATGTACAAAGCGAATGAACAGGACACAGTTTCAATTTCAAAACCAAATTAACCCTACCAGATATGAAAACATTCGAAAACTGCTTATTATAACTTTAAATTAATGATTACATTTAAAAATTGTACTTACTAAATTAAAATATTTATGTTTAAAAATTAAATAATTGTAATTTAAACAAGATTTTCAGATTTTATAACTTCATGTACTTGTCGACCGAATGATACAGCGGCTGAACGTCCTGAAGCGATCCTTAAAAAAATGTGACAACTCGGTATGAATTAAAATGACTTTTGGCATGACTTGCATATAAATTAAAAATTTGGAAGATAAGATGTTTTTCTTCTGATTTCGGGCTAGTGATGGAAACTTCACGAGGAATCTTAACTTATTATTTCTTGTTTAAAACTAGCAATTAAATTTCTCAATCTTAATAAGTCTGTCTTTTAAAGCTAGGATTTAACAGCAACCGAGCGTGCGACGCCAAAGTATGTTGAAACCATTGCCCTTATATGGATAAATTTACTTATTAGTATGCATATACAATACGTTTATCACGCATCTCGAGAATTAAAGGGTTAATCATCTTGTAATAAAGTTTTATCGCTCCAAGTTCCATATCGTTCAAGACATCTTGATTGCATCTGTACTGACTTATCTTGTAAAGTTGCCATTAAAAAAACTGGCGAACTTTCTGAAATAATATTTTTATTTATATTTAATTTCTTTTCATGTATTCTGGCTCTCTGATAAGGAATTTATTTCACTATAAAACATCTGCGCGTCCGACAGGAATTTTTTTGACGATAAAAATATCCTCAGCTTTTCTTTTAAGCTAATTAATAAAGTTCGGTTTATATGTAATTTTGAACTACTTATGAAATTTGATTGATTGTTTCATAAAATTTGATTTTTACTTTATAGTAGTGCAGTAAAGCGCCCTTTAAAAGGTTCTCATTTAGGGGCCGTCCATAAATGATGTCACACTTTTTTTTCAATATTTTTGACCCCCCACTTTGTCACAAAGCGTCACACTTCACCGTACCCCCTCCCCCCCCTTCTCATATGTCACGCTATATCACGCAAACGTACACTTACAGTTCAGAACACAAAGCACTACGTTATGGATCATATATCAAATTTTATTTTTAAACTTTAACTATGTGTTTTAATGGCATTTGTGAACATAACAAAATAATGATTATATGTGTACTTATTTTGTATGAATAAGATTAAGGTTTACAACAAAAAACCTAATTAATATATAATAGTAATAAAATATTGATATAAAAGAGCAATTGAAAACAGTAGTATTCTGGAATGTGATATATTTTGCTTTAAATCTTATCTTTACTTTTATGAACACAATATACTCTTAAACAGATTGAATTTAAAAAAAAACGCCTCAATAAGATCAACCTGTTTGTGTCACAACCAGTTCTACCACTCACCCAGATAGGGTGACGTATCTTTTGTTGAACATTTCAAGGGTGTGATAGGGGGAAGTTTTCTTCTAATGGTGAAGAATTTCTTCTGCTACCATATTCTCAGAACCTACCCTGAATTCATTTTTCGAAAATAAAGGAATATAAGTGAGAAGAAAAATCACATGAAAGTTGTTTTAGCCCCGATTTAAAAAATAACTCTAAATTCTGGTGATTTCAAAATAACTTCAAAATTTAATCCGCAGATTTTAAATGTTTTTATTTTAACCAAAATATGTGATGTCACACTTCTTGTTACCCCCTCCCCCTTGTCACAATTTCACGAACCCCCTCACCCCCCTCCAAGCGTGACATCATTTGTGGACGGCCCCTTATACGTCGTTTCATCAGAGACGCGATTCGTAAACATTGTATTGATAAAGTGCTTCGTTTATACGACTTCGGTTATTCGTCGTTTTCTCATTTTCTGAAATTTGCTGCCGCTGTCATTATTTCTCTGTTCCTAATGAAACTTTTCTAGGAAGCGGGGGGGGGGATAAAATCCTTTTCCTCCTGACCATTTCCGCATAAAGGCCTACCTTCACGCACATAAATCGCATAAAATAAGAAATGCATAATTAGTACTCAAGACACGCAATAAAGTTGATTTTTCTCATTTTTATGATAAATGTTTACTTTTAAAATTTAATTATTCTTTTCAGCAACTATTTACTATGCTACTACTATCCTAACAAAGAACTCCGGAAATGAGCTCATCCAACTCATTGCCTGTCACCTCTTTCTGGAGTCAAATCGTCCAAAAGTACTAGTCTTGGATTTTTGAAACGATCAATACCTGAAACAAGAATGAAATTATTAAAAACAATATTAAATTGCAGACAAATAACGGAATTTAATTAAAAAAGATGTTGAGTACGACCTAATTTGATATACATTTTATGAAGTTGCGTGAAAAATACATTAAAGAAATTTTCATTTTGAATGAATAAAAGCATGACCACACTATTTGTTCTTGCACGCAAAAGGTAACGCCTGATACAATCAAGCCATACGAAGACAATACAGATAAATTCAACTTGAAAACATTATCATGCTATAATGTTTCGGACTAAAAGTTAGAAATTGTTTTTTTTTTTATTATTATTATTATCAACCATTTTCTACTGTCAGTTTTTTCTTAGCTTTTAATTCATTCATTAAAAAATTATCAATAAATTGTTTTCACTGCAACAGATTAAGGACAGGAAGTAAATCAGAAAAACGGAGAAATAAAATAATTTTAAACTTCAGAAACCGGTCATTACCGGCTTTTGAATCCGCCGGTCCCGATGCCGACTAACTTTTTCTTCTTTTTTCTCAGAAGGCGTGAGAAATACAGAAAATGAAAGAAACAAAATATGATTTATTGTTGACAGTTAATCTTTTACGCTCTTATGTTTACAGAATGTTTTCTGTAATAAAAGTTGAAATTAGTAATAAATGCATATGCTCTGTTATGATTCAATTCAGCTCAACCACACTTAAACTTGGCTATTCCGTTCAATAATAAAATGTGTTGTTATCTATCGGAGAGACGTTAATTACGAAAAATGTTTTTACTTTGAACTGGAATGATTGACTGTATGTCCAATATGGTCGCTACTAAAAAAAAAAAAAAAAAACAACAACAAAACAAGAAAGGAATAATTGTATATATAGATTGTGTCAGGTAAATTATTTAAATTAGTCCTTCGTATGTTTGCCATTCATTATTAGTTTAAATTCACGCAAACAAGTTTTTCTTAGCCACACCCACGTATTTTGTGCCCGTGAATACACAAGTAAATGTTAATACATTTACTTCTAAATATGTTCAACATTAAAATCAATTCAATGATACCATTTGTTTTGTACCACCATCATCCCCCCATACATGCATCTATTCTTCCCTAATTTGGTAAATCTTACTAACATCAACATCATCTTACGCTGCATGTCATATTACTTGATAGGGATCGAGAACATTATCAATTAAGAATCAAGAACAATCCACAAAATATGCCGAATTTCTACTGCATATTAACACTTAGCTGTATATTAATTTGATACTTTGACCGTGTTATACATTGCTAAGTATGTGATACATGAATCTTATATACGGTAGATTATTATTATTAACATTATTTATGATTATCTTTTATTTATATTATTATTATCTTGTTTATTATCTAACTTTACTGTATTTGTCTATATAATTTTCATTCATATTTTTATTATTTATATCTTATACTATTATTGTTATTTTATTTCTTAAGGGGACACATTGCCTTCTAATCCTTTTTTTTTTAATTAAAGTATATTGAAGACATTTTGATAGCATTGAGACTCAAAATTCATATAAAGGCATCTCGAGGAGAAAAAATCCATTTTGATCTGCATGTTTCGTTGAAATTTCAATTTTTCAAAGAAAAATTCAATTTTTAAAAATCCCTACTACTCTTTCAAATATAAATATTTTTGCTTCAAATTTTAATTGTAGATTCACTGAAATATATTACACAAAACTGAGCATCGATTTTACAGTGTATCTAATAATCGCTTAAATAGATGTAGATATTTTATTGAATTGTATGGTGAAAAATGGTGAAATTTAGCAGTACCTCATTTTATATCTTGCATATAAAAAAGCTAAGCAACTGAATGCTTTTTGCATGCACGGTTTTATAATGTACATAACAATAAACGTGTACAAAAAATTTGAAAACTCTATCTTAGGAAGGAAAAAAAAGCCTTAGCATTTTGAAAACATGAAAGTGCAGGAAAGTCTAACATGAAGAGAAAGTCATTTAAAGTTCTCATTGCGACTGCTTTTCACACACACACACACCAGCGATAAATGCGTTTTACGGAGCACACGAACACGACGGTTCACAATCTCCGAAACACAACATGTAGCACCTATAAACCTGGCTGAAAATTGAGGTGAACCTAGTTATTTAAGATTCCCTGAAAGGAAGATTACGATTAGAGCTGAAAGGAAAGTTGTTATTAATTATGTCCAATTAGATGTCTCATTTATTCATCTCCATTCACTTCATTCATTCATCCTTCCGTTCTCTCATGTGTACTACAAGCTACGGGGGAAAAAGTCTTTGTAATTAATGAAACTTGATTAATAATGGGGTAAACAGTTACCTGATTTTGGCACTGGTGGTAGCGACTTTTATTCTTCATCACATCTGGTCTGGGCCGTTGGCTTAGATCCATAGAGGGGGGTTAGTCTTCCACGTAAGCCCTGAAAAGGGCTAGTTGAATGTTTTTCATTAGTCATCGTAAATAAAAATATAAATAACTTCTGAACTATTAAAAGTATAGATTTGAAATTTTGATACAATAAGTAGAACGATAAGAGCAACGAAATAAGCCAATAAAATGAAAATTGTTATTTTTGCCATTTTTTGGGTCATGTGTCCCCTTAATGTTGTTATTTCTATTTATTTTTTCTTCCAATCTTAATATCACTTACATGTTTCAAGCACTTACTTGGACTTGTTATATTTTCTAAATTCTGTTATATTTTTAGATTTCATTCTAATTTCTCATTTATAGTTTTTAAATTGTTATAAATTTTCCTGGTGCTCTTGGAAACTGTAAGAGCCGCCGGATCTAAAAGATCTGATTTGTCTGGTCTTAACGGCCTGTCGCTGGATTGTTTGTAAATTGCCCGCAGATCCTCTATGGATCGGTTGGGTTTCTTTACCATAGATACATGATAGGCAATATACGAATGATCGCTCTTTAGGTGTACGCAATATGGGTTACAAAGTACAGGGCCAGATTTCGCATAGGGCCATCCTAAGCCATGGCCTAGGGCTCAGCCGTCAGGGCGGCTCTTATATAAAAGACATATTTGCAAATTTTTCAGTATTTTCTTGGAAAGGCCATATAAGATGATGTTTTTGAAATTTACATTCGTTACATTAAATATATTGAACGATGCATTTTTTTGTCTTCTGTGGTTTCTAATCGTCTCTTGCCCTTGCACTTCTTTGGGAAGAAATTGATTTCATAAGATCTGCCCATTTTAATAACACTTCAAGCCTTTTCACGGACAAAATCGCAAACGAAGAAGTTCTCGTAGGTACTTTAGACGATTTCAAGAAATTCGATGGATCCTTTGTGTAGGTGTTAATGTTATGTTACTTTATAAGCAGCGCAATCTTGAAGAAAAAATTTAATGCGGTTCAAAGATTATAAAAATTGTATTAAGTAATTATATGCTCCAAAAATGAGCAATTGCAGATTAAATTGAACATTATATGTTAATTTTTTGAGAGAGGGGCGCATGATATGCATGGCCTAGGACGTAGAAATGTGTAAATCCGGCCTTGATAAAGTATTAAGCAAGTAACTTGCTATAATACCCGAAGCAAAGCTGAAAATTTATTATGGAATGTGTAAGAATCTTTTATAGTTAATTTTTTGAGAGAGGGGCGCATGATATGCATGGCCTAGGGCGTAGAAATGTGTAAATCCGGCCCTGATAAAGTATTAAACAAGTAACTTGCTATAATACCCGAAGCAAAGCTGAACATTTATTATGGAATGTGTAAAAATATTTTATAGCTAATTTTTTTAGAGAGGGGCTCATGATATGCATGGCCTAGGGCGTAGAAATGTGTAAATCTGACCCTGATAAAGTATTAAGCAAGTAACTTGCTATAATACCCGAAGCAAAGCTGACAATTTATTATGGAATGTGTAAGAATCTTTTATAGTTAATTTTTTGAGAGAGGGGCTCATGATATGCATGGCCTAGGGCGTAGAAATGTGTAAATCCGGCCTTGATAAAGTATTAAGCAAGTAACTTGCTATAATAGCCGAAACAAAGCTGAAAATTCGTTATGGAATGTGTAAGAATATTTTATAGCTTCTATTTGGTAACTAATAAGATTGTAACTCTAATCTCCGCCAATCTTATATGCCATTTGACGACGCGACGTCTAAAGAAGAACCATCTTAGAGATCGCAACTCAATCGGGATCCAATTCTAAAATAAATTTTGAGAAATAACTGTTATTAACTAAGCAATACAGAAAAGAAATAACTCGGACACCGCATTTTTCAAAAATTAATTGTTGCTTCATAAGTAATCTATTTTAAACTTGATTATAGTTCATCTATTTTTCATTGCAGACGGCAGACACTAAGATATAATTTTCGACAGTGATCCATAAAGTGGCATTTAGTTCCCTATTACATAATTGCATCCAGTTAAAAAATATTTTCCCCTTTTCCGTGTGTATACTTGGAATTATCAGGAAAAATAATTCAAAATCTATTGTGTAAAGGAAAGAAGTGCGATTTTTTTAAAAAAAAATTATCCTAGAAAAACGTATATTTATAATAAAAATATTATTCTAACAACAGATGTTAAAATGGCATTTCTTAAAGTGTTAATGGGATCATCAAAGTATGCAACCCTTTCAAAATGTTAAGAAACAAAAACAAAAGAAATGTTTTGTTTTCGCAAGTCTGTCCTCTTCTCGGACTGCCACCAGCCTAAAAATTACTTTCCAGATCTAAAACTACCGAAGTTTTGATGTTTTGAGTGTTATTTACAGAAAAATATAGAATAAATGCCATTTTACTTGCATAACAAAACAATTCCCGCCATCAAAAAACCCCTGTAACTTGGCCGCTATTTACTTCAAAGAATGTGAAGAGACAACGACGAATACAGTGCACCAGGACTCTAACATACCACAGAAAAACTACACAAACAACCCACTCACACTAATAATTTAAATTCTCAAACCATAAATTACACCGCCCTAATCATCCTATTACTCGCAGCAGTAGCACAGCTCGAATCGAGAACAACCGGCACCTTATATCTCACCATTTAACTTTTCACCAAAACTTTTAATTTTTTTTTCTATCTGCTCAAACCTACTTTAATCAAAGTTCTGAGTGGAATTTTCATCGTGTCAAACTGAAAAATCCTCTCCCCCCCCCGGGGGGCCCCGGGGCCCCGCCCCGGGCGGAAACCGAAAAAGCGAATTCCAGTCCACGTAATCACACAGAGACTACCGAAAGAGTCCAGAAGACGAAGAAAAAGAATCGCCAAGAAGGGGAAAGAATAAGGAGAAGATAAAATAAAATTTAAGGAGACATGGAAAAGTGTTTCTGAAATCAGCGAAGCGGAATTAATGAAGGAATTGCAGGGTTTGTGTTCTTCAATAACCTCCTCATCTCCCATAAAACGCTAAACATTTTTTTTCTTCCCCTTCTGACTTCTATTACTACTTTCATCCATTTCGTCCACTTTTTTTTATCCCTCCCTTAAAAGGCTACTATCCCCCGTTCACGACCACTTTTCTTTTCTGTTTTTCGCCCCCCCCCCGCGTGCGTTTTTTCATTTTATTCGCATGAGAAGTTTGTCACAGAACTTAAAATTGTCGTTGGATTGTTGCAGACATGCGTGAAAATTGCTTTTTTCTACCTGTTTTGAAAGGTTTACAAAATTATCCATAAAAATGGCATAAAGTTTAAATATACGGTATCTAATGTCATAATAAAAAGTTTTCTAAGGTATAAATTCTTGTGTGGATTTTCCATTCCTGGGATTGAGTTTAGATTTCTAGGACTCGGGGATTTTCATTTCTCGTGTACTAAGTAAAGGTTTTGTAATTGTCTAAAAATTCACCTCGAAATTTTGATGAATCTCCGTATTTTAAATCTTCCTAAGTGATGAAACAAAAATCATTTTTGGAATTACGTTTGTCCGTCTGTGTTTTTATGAGCACGATAACTCAACAATAGAATGAGCTAGACTGACGAAATTTGGTGCGTGATCTTCACACCAAAACTGTCAATCTGCATCAAATTTGAAGATATTTCAATTTGAGTATTGAAGGCATTTGGTCAACAAGAAGAGAGTTTGTTCCAAAATTCATAGTCAATTTTCTTCATAATACGACGAAGCAAATACCAAATCCATATCGTGGAAGTATAAGAGAGATGACTCTCGATTTTTCGCTCTATTTCTTCAAACGAAAAGAAGCAAAATTTTCTTTAATTTAAATTTATATTGTTGATTCCTAATAAACAGTGAAAGATTTTGGAATTGGTTCATTTTAAACAGGGGCGATTGCAGTCTGGATCCAATATATCGTTTCATTTTGAAATCTTGTGATAGCAGTTTCTCATTTGCTAATGCTCATTTGCTTTTGACATGCATGCTTATTTACTTTTTTTGGAAATAAGTTAGCTGGAAAAGTAAATATACTTGCTGGGTAATTAATATTCTGAACAACCAAAAAGTAGAGATAAAGGATTTGATAAGTTTAAATTGCCTAGAAGAGATACTTTAGAAATATTTTTCTTTTTCACAATCCATGAGTTAAAAGATAACATTTAAAACAATATTATTTTTAAAACTTATATTCTCTCTTTTTTTAAGCACAATAGAAGTTCAACGAAGTTACATTATGACTTGTAAATACCAAATGAGAAATTTTACATATTTTTTTTATTTATTTTATTTATTATTTTATCTACTAATCGAAACCGAAACTAAAACTGAAGCACAAACGTCGCGTATATTCTTTATATTCACACGGTAAACGCAACTAGTATAAAATCTAATAATAAATGAGGGAAAGTATATGTTCTAATAAACTTTAAAGAAAAATTTGAATATTTTTAAAAAATTAAGGTGTTGATGAGTTCTTACAGCTCGAAGAAACAGTTTTTCTTCAACTATCTTGCTAACTCGTCGATGAGTTGAATTGGCGAATTTGTGTTTGAAAATGATGAAAGGATTGAGATGACGAAAATGAACGCAGCAATCAGCGTTCGAAGTCTTCTTGAAATTCTCCAGCCAAAGATCTTTGGCGATTTTTTTTCCTCCAAGGGTAAAGGGCAGGGAAAACAGACTGGCGAAGATGCCGTAACACCAGTTAGGTTACGCATCAGTGCCCAGCTTCCTCCAACATGTCAGCAGCAGGTTCTCTATTCATGTGGTATTATCTTTTTGACGCATCTTCTAAAAAAGGTGTCTTTAAATTCCTCTTCAGCCGTGGCTATTAGACCTTTTTTTCGGGAACGTGACCAACTCCAATTTGCCCACTGGGATGGCTACTGGCGTTGGCTGCCCCGCAAAAAAAGAAATGAAAGTAGGATTTTGCAAGAATTGCAGGAAATACCTTTGCTGTTCTTTAATTATGTTAATTATGTTTCTTAAATTTGATGTTCTTGTATGTGAAAAGGACGGAATTCGTTCGTGTGAATGAAATCCGACCTTCTTAAGATTTTATTTGAAAAAATTCTAAACGAAGTGTCCCAAAAGAGTTGTCGCATCGTGGAGTCTCTTTTCTATAAAATATTTTTCTCCCTGGCTTCATATTTGACTTTATAAAGAAGTGAAATAAAATCACTTATACTAACCACTAGGTTAAAAAGAGAAAATTCCGGAACTGATTGATTACCGAAGAATGAGTACCAGAACCCGTTTATTTGGGGTTTCTTTTGAAATAACTATCCTGTAAAATTATTCATTTTTGGCACTGTTGCGGAATCCAAGTCTCATTTAGCAGGGGTCCAAACGTCTTCACGCTGGTGTGGTGCGGAAGTTTGTAGAAGGTGGTCCCAGCTCAGATGACGTCCTAGTCATCTAACGATGGTTCAAAATTACGAGGTGAGTCTCAAAATAACCTTCGTGTTGTTTCAAAACAGGACGTTAATATATATAACACCACTTCATGGTATAGAATCATTATGATTCTTTATAATCGGGTTAGGTGGACATGAAGTGGAAGCAGGAGCTACAAGAGAACTTAATTAATAACAAAAGAAAAAAATGAATAATAAAATAAAAACTTAACTAATAAAAGGAGAAAAAAATAATAAACGTAGTTTTTAAAAGGTCCATGGCATTACCCCCAAAACTTCTCTTTATGAATAGCTTTTTTTTTTCATTTTTTAGTCTGTAGTTTAAGCCATGAAAAACTTAGAATCTGTAGAAAGAGCCTAGAAAATGAAATTCATAGCTTTTAAGTGTCCATTTTGAAAAGCTAAGATACAAAATCTGGACGTTAATATAACCAGTGGCGTGCCTGTATAAAATGGCGCCCAGGGCAAATACCGAAACTGCGCCCACCCCCCTCGTTTTTTCGTTTGAAATGAGATCCTCATTTTCTTTTCGGAAACTTTATGCCGGGGAGTACAAAAATTAAAAGTGAAGACAAACTTAAAAAATAACATATAAATCATTTTTGAGTTGACAGGATTTACACATTACAAATTTTTTAGCAAAATTTCATTACAATTTTCGCACAAAATTTGGTGCATTTTAACTTTAATCCCTTAAATATGGATGAAATAAGAAAATCAAGAGAAATTTTTTGTAAGAGACTTTTGATATATTAGAAAAATATAAATAAATATAATAAAATATAATAAATTCCACTCATCTTATATTTTAAAAATAATATAAAATGTGTAAATATCTTAATCGATCGGTAAAAAACCCACGCATATACGAATAAAAATGAAAAAAATTATATACATTACTCTTTTGCTCATAGACTCAGTATATAAATAGTCTAAGCATTGAAGTAAATCTTTTGCTAACACAGATAAAATCATACAAAAGCGTTAGTGACTAATATATTTAATAATGTTCGTAACATAATTCATCACATAATTTCATACATATCTTTATGTGTATTAATCAAAATTTACAAATAGTAAAGTTTAATAATGTTTTATCTAGCACCTTCTGACAAAGTTAAAATTCATTGCATGAAATTAGGGGATATGCTATTGCAGGGGAAAAAAGTTGATTCAAACATGAATTAAAAATACAACGTTATTAATTTCTCAATGACATGTAAAATTGCACTTCCTTATTATTTTAGTAGACATTATTTATGTGTATAAAAAATGATACATTATCTCTGAAATCATTTGAATGCTTTAGTGTGTCCAAAATGTTATGAATTAACCTTTCTGGCGTTTATTGATGCAAAAGCATGTATAATTACGATAATTTAATACTAAAATGTTTGTACATGTACTAAACATGAGGATTACAAAAAAAAATGACTACCATATTTACAAATTTAAATAATTATTTTAAAGTATTAGTAGTTTAATTAATTGTAGTCAAAGCAAATTTTAATGGGTTCGTTAACAGCAAAATTAATTGGTGACAATAGCGTAACTCAGCGAGAAAAGAAAACGATTCACATTAGGGCAGGAATTGAAATTATCTTTTTTATGTGTTTGTTCTCGTTAGTTATTAAAGCAATGGCTTTCATTTATCTTGATTACATCGCCAATACGGACTGATAATTTTTACCACCAATTGCAAAACTTTATGCTTTTCGCTCTCTCTCTCTCTCTTTTTGGTTGGTTGTCTGTCCGAACAATTATATCTAGGTTTTGCGAAGTAAATTTTAAATTAAATACTATCGCAATTTAATCATACAAATTATGCAAATATTCAGTACTAAAAACAATGTGATATAGCGAACTTACGTCTTTTAGAGTTGCTGGAGTGCTCTTACACTACGCAAGAAAATGGAGGTATATTTTCCGTTCTTCAATCTTTGCTGAATGCTGATTGAAAATAGGAATGACACTTTTGTTAACAACTTATCACCAACGCCCAAAGAAACTGATATCCAGTCAGTATGAATCAGGCATACAGTGAGAAACCATCAGAAACCTTGCGGTGATAACTGATTCCTAACTATGTTTCTTTATCTCCCACCCCACTTAGAAACAAATTTGTGTGTCGGTGGGGTGGAGGTTCTTAACGAGTTTTTAATTTCATGATGAGGGTTTTAGTCAGCGAATCTCTGAAATATAATATTATTTATTATTTTCTCGCAGCTTGAGGATTCCAGGTTGTAAAAACGACTTTATCCTTAAGATTATCCCACACTTTATTGAAACCATTTAAATTTTTAAGAATCATGGGAATAAGAACTACAAAAAATCCTCCCATCCTCCAGTGTCTTCGCACTTCGGAACTTGAAAATCAGTGCCCTTCAAGCAAATTAATGGGCGTGTAAGAAACCTCTGAGATTCACTTGAAGCTATAGATTTTCGGGAGCGTTTATTCCATCGTTATTGGACAAATCTCCTCCCGCTGGTGCTGCGTGTAAATTGCTCCTCGTCATCTAACCAAGGTTCCAGTTTGCTATGTCCGTCCCCAAACCACCCTCGTGTAACTCCCAAACGAGGCGGTCAAATAACTAAACTCAACGCAGATGAATTCTATGCATGAATTTATCCAATAATATAGAGAAACAATATTTAAGAAAGTCATGTAAATTTGCCAGTCAAGTATTTTTGAAATTTCGCGAATATCTTTTTTTTTTTATCATTTATCCGCCTTTCTACAATTTTTATTTTTTGACAAAAAAATATAAAGAACGCAGGAAAAAGAATTCGAATGGTTAATTTGGGATAATTTTTAATTGAAATTCATTAATTGAAAAAAATATGGTGTTTGATTAAAATTTTTACACTAAGAAACTTTACTTCTTTAAGCAAAAAATGTAGTAAATAAGTCATTTATTAATAAATTATTCAACAATAATTGAAAAATTCGAACATGGTAGCGATTTAAATATTAATACCCGTAATGTGCAGTTAATCACTACTTCATCGAAATATTTTACTTTCCTTTGCGCACGCGTTATTTGGGTGGTATTTCGCTTTGGGAGTAGGAAAATTTTTTTCAAATGTATAGAGGTGGTGGATAATTAAATTTTAAAATGTCCTGTTCTAGATATATCTTGCTAGAGCTTACCTTATATTTGAAAACAAAAGTTATTTATTTTTTAAAATTATATGGTATTATTACAAAATACAGATGATTTCGCGTAATTTTACAACCATAATTTTTTTTTAACTGATATAAATTCTGCGTCTAGTTCTATTGCATTAAGGTTAACTGATTATGACATTACGGTATACTGAAACTTTATCTTGGCCCTCAGTATTCATTGTTTTTGAACGATGCACCATTTGATATGCTTTGTAAGAATTGAGGAAATACAAAAGTTACAAGCATTAAAAATCAACATATATTAAATTTTACAGGATTTAATTTACATCAGTTTATTAGAATTGAAAACTTAAGGAAACTAAAACGTCCTCTTTTTAGGATTGTAGAATTTATTATTTAAGAGACGATTGTGTTTTTTTTTTAGCAAATAGTAAAAAATGAATGCATAATATTTAAAATAAAAGAATAAAATATTATCCCGCCACACTTAATGTTGCGTGTGAGATGGAACTCCAGATGGAAAAAATAATTCAGAATTAAAGATAAAAAAAAATGTTTCCATTCTTATTAGTTAAATTCTCTTATTTTTGTCAGACGATTCTCTTATTTTTGTCAGACGATTCTTTTACTTTTGTCAGACGATTCTCTTACTTTTGTCAGACGATTCTCTTTTTGGCTAAATAATAACTAGAAGAAAAATATTTGCGACACCGGACAATATTTCAAACGATTATAGAAACATGGTATGGAACGGATACCAGTTTCGAGTCTGTATTGTTTCATCTGCTTGTGTATATCACCGATATTAATTAGCAATTATTAAAAGACACGTCACAAAATTCGAAACGAGTTTTTATTTTTACAACCTGCATTGACTGCGTTCATAATTTATCTCTTGCTTTTATTAATTTTTTGAACTACTTTACGATTAAATTGGCCATTTTTATTTCGTTCTTACTCATTAACTTCGTTTATAATTCTTAATTACCCTTATTAAAAACGATGATGAACATTTAGATCTGATGTTAACATGGTCATTGTTTTTCTCAAAATTTATTCTTTACATTATGTATGCGATATGAGGAAATCGCGTGTCTCTTTCGACCTAATTATAAGAAAAACCTACACCTTCGTGTATTTTCTCTACGTACTTTTTTCGACTTAAAAAACCGTGTTACATTTTCTGTAGGTGCTAAAAAAATTAATAATAAACGGCAATATATAAACGAGAAATAAAGATTTTATGTAAATGAAATTCCTTTTAAAATTTTCCGATTCGAAAATTTCACTCTGGCACTAAAAAGATACATTCATAATGTTATTCACACTGATAATTAAAGATTTAAATAAACTAACTAAATAATAAGGCTTTAAATAAAGATCGTTTATAAATTTTACATAATACATGTCAAAGTTGCATACGTTACATGTTAATAAAGTTCCATATTCTATGCCAAGCTTTGAGAACTTATGCGTATGGGATATCTTTCCATATACAAATTGGGTCTAAAACTTGATATAGTTTTTAATTATGGTGTCAAAACCGCATACAAAATATCATTTATCTTCCTTATTGTATTTTTGATTATTGCGTTCACGTAGTACACATACGGCCTTATTCACCAACCATGTTTAAACTATGATCAGCGGCTAAACAATAGGGCGTTGACTATCGTTTAACCGCTGGTCATGGTTTAACCATGGTTGGTGAATAAGGCCGATAGACTCACACAAATAAACATACAGTCTACCTTTTCAGAGATTTGGTCTAAAAATTAGACACATCTCTAGAGTTTCGATGCAAAAGTCATGTAAACTTCACCCATCTAGCTTTCTACGTTTTGAGTTATAACATTAACGTATATATTGGTAGTATCGACCTAAAGTCAATCTTTTGACTGGTTTCAATCAACAGTTGATTTAGAAGAACAATTCTAGTTATGAATCGATTTTCTTCATAATACGACGAAGCAAAACCCAATTCCATATCGTGGAAGTATAAGAGAGATGACTCTCAATTTTCACTCTATTTCTTCAATCAAAAAGAAACAAAATTTTTTTTAAATTTAAATTTATATTGTTAATATCTCTTGATTATAAGAAGCTAAGCAAAAAAAAAGATGCATTAGGTCCGTTCTTGGAATTTCCTGTCTTGTAGAATGCCTTCTACAAGACTACTTGTAGAATGGGATTTGGTCTAAAATAAGACACATAACTACAGTTTTGATGTCAAAGTCGTGTAAACTTCATCCATCTAGCTTTCTACATTTTGAGTTATCACGTTAACGCATATATTGGTAGAGAGATCGATCGAAAGTAAATCTTTTGAGGGGTTTCAATCAGCAGTTGATTCAGAAGAACAATTCTAGTTATGAATCTATATACAAAATTTAATTTAATTAGAGACTGGAGTTTTGAATTATCGTATTCGTAAGCACACGGACGGACAAACACGCAAAGTCCCCGGTAACGGATATTATCCAAAATTAATTAGTTGTGACTTTTGTGGAAAGACCACATGCCAAATTTCATTCAATTTACTTTTTCATTGTTGAGTAATCATTTTCACAGAGAGAGAGAGAGAGACTCAATTCCAAAAATGCCTTTTCGAACTTAGAGAAGTCTAAGTACAGCCTCGAAAATCCTGACTGCCTTGGGGTTTGGAATGTTAAATTTCCGGGTTTTAGATATCTTACTTAAACCAATAGAGATGTCAAAGTTCTGTTATCACCGTGTAGGTAAGTTACGTCACAGTTAAGCGCGCATGTGCAGACGCCTTCAGAACACACCCGGGAGTCGCAAGGCAACGGCAAATGGTTGCCTTGGTAACGCCTCTGACGTTTGCGCATGCGCAACCAATCGAAACGTATGCTGATCTACACGTTGACGTCAATTCCAACAACTTCATATAAAAACCCCTTTTAAACAATGAAAAGTTAAAGAGACATTAAAAAATGATACAAAGACAAAAAAATATTAGTTTAAAATGAATAGAATGACTGGAATTTCAGCATCTTGCCTCAAGCGTTCTAGTTTAAAATTTATTCGGCTAATTTTTTTCTCGTCATGAGTTGAAAAAAATCATCCGGTTTTCGGAGGTTTCCGGATTTTAGAAGTCGGACTATACGAAGGCATTCATTAAAATATCGAGGTTGAATTTTTTGACATCTACAATACCTTGTCTACGAGAAATTAAAAAGTGATCAAAGCAGAAAATGTTCAGAAAGCTCTATTGTGTAAAGCATAGATCGTGTGGTAAAACGGTTTAGATCATTGACAGCGTAGACCGCGAAGATGGAATAAGACGTCTATCATTTACTCTTCTGAAGACGAAAACCACAAAGGGTTAAGATCAGCAGGCTCGTAAAGGGTTGGGTTCTTTTGTTGACAGAAGTGGAAGTCAATTTAGATAACTGCAGTTTATCGTATTTTACGAGTTGAGAGACTAAACGACGTCATTTCCAACCACGCTTACGGTGATGGCAGAAATTCTAGATACTGTTTGAAATCTTCTTGTTTTTGCATCTTTGTTTTTCCCACTTCAGGAAATGTTCACTTTAAATACGCATGTGTATATATTCATTTTAGGAGGAACAATGTTTATATATCCGTTTTAGGTGGCACAATGTTTATATATCCATTTTAGGAGGCACAATGTTTATATATCCATTTTAGGAGGCACAATGTTTATACAGTAGAACCCCGTTAATCCGAACTAATTGGGAGCGGTGCCTGTTCGGATTACAAAAAATTCGGATTACCCGAAATTCCGATCAAAATAGAAAAGAAAAAGATGTGTGCTAAAAAAATTGTAATTATAAGTACTCAGTACTACTATCTCTTGAATTCTTTTATTCAAAAGCAATAGAAAGAGAATATGTCTCCCCTTTCTATTAGAATATTGGATGTGCTCCTGTATGAAGTGACCTTATCTTACGGCGAATTGCATTAGTTTCTTCAATGTATACAAAATTATGCATGCTGAAAAAATACTTTTTGTTTTTAGTATGTATATTTAAATCTTTTCAGGTAATCTGTTCAATTACATATAATTTTCGAAAATAAAATAGGATTAACCGGAATTTCGGATTAGCGGGATTCTACTGTATACCCATTTTAGGAGACACAATGTTTATATATCCATTTTAAGAGGCACAATGTTTATATATCCATTTTAAGAGGCACAATGTTTATATATCCATTTTAGGAGGCACAATGTTTACATATCCATTTTAGGACTATAATGAATTGTTGAAATCAATTTTCTTCTGAGCTTTGCTAAAAGTTGGCGCCACTCGTATGGAATTAAAAATTTAATTGATCGATGAATGAGGCTTAAGTTCTCAAAATATTAAAATAGTGTATTGTCATCAGAACGTACAAATGTAATGGCGGAATGTTGGAGGGGAGAGAGGGGCCCCCCACGTTTTGCTGGAAAAATTAAATTTTCATTTCATTTATTTGCCTAAACCTAGGAATTATAAAGCAATAGTGTCTGGAAAAGCTTGCTGATTTTGCAAACAAATTTTTAAATTTTGTTGCTTACCCCCTATACTCCGAGGTACTTTTAGATGTCTATAAATTTTTTAGCCCCCTCCCCCATTTTTGCTAGCCACTGCCGCTGCTGTGATGAGACGTTACGCCCTATTTCTTGCAAGATTCTCAATAAATTCCAAAATGAAATTGGCGAGACACACTTGATGTGTAACTTGATCCTGTCAAGACGGGGGGGGGGAAATCTAAAATTTGAAGAAAGTATAAAATAGATGTAAATGATGGGTGATGGTCTTCTATACTTCTGGGTACTTCATATGTCTATAAATTTTTGCCCCCCCCCCTCCGCTCTTTGCCACCCAAGCACGGTATTGTGGAACTTGCGCACAGCCTCATTAGCGCTAAGTCATTAAGTAGTGTCCTTTGCGCATAAGCTTTGGAAAGGTTGCATTATTGTAAACTTTATAGATGTCTATATCATTTGGCGTGGCTTTGGCGCATTGAAATCCTTCGACATATGGCGATCAATCAATGTCAGTGGCCCGTGTGCTTCAACGATACTTCCGTGGGAAAATGCTAAGGACCTTAATAACTGCTATTTTCAAACCAGTGACTAGTACCGACGTAATTTTAATTAAACAATAAATAATCGATATAATTGTATCGTAATGTTAACGGCTAAAGCACAAATAAACAAAATCTCAAAACTCTTGCGCATCAAGAAATTCAGTGAAAAATCGATTACAAAATCCCATCTTTACAAATATGAAACAAGTCAAGTTGAATAAAAGAATACAAATTGCTAAGCGCTTAAAAAATTTTTTCAAAATTTCCGATTTCGACCGCCTCTGTCGACTTTCCCTAACTGACGGAGTGGTGGGTCGAGTGAGAGAGAAACCCCCTCCCCAGAGGGTGGATTTTGGAATAATCAGCCGAGTTTTCACTGATGAACAGCCCAGAGAAAGCTCGTTAAAAGGCCGTGAAATGTCTGTCCGAGACTTGAGACAATCATGCTCCACTTCCTCTTCTACTCAGCGTCTCGTTACGATAATGACCACGGCGGAAAACTTTTCGCACGGACCGAATTAAACTCGTTTGTGGAGATAACTAGCAAAAATAAATACTCGTTTCAAATATCACAATGGGGGGGGGGGGGGAAACCCGCCACGGGGGGGGGACAGTCCCTTTTTTTTCCACCTTTTTTTTAATTTTAGAAAAAAATATCGACTCTAGAAGAGTGACTTCGGACAATTTGACCCTCCCCCAACAGCCCTTTATTTTTCAGCCGCAGTTTTGTTCTTTATCAGTCCTTCAAACAAATGAAAAAAATAAATAAATAAAAGGTAAACAAACGTCGAGAAGACTTTGGGAAAAAATGCGGTTCCCTTGCAGGTGGGGGACCTGGAGGAAGGAATGTGGGCTTTATTTATTGCACGACGAAGTTTGCGGCTTTGTTTGTTTTATATTTCTAGCTGCTAATTTTGAATCATTACTGGCATAGTGGGCTTAGGGAGATTTCCTTCGATATCTTAGTTCATTTTTAGATGCGTCCTTTTTTTTTTTTTTTTTTTAAGTTTTCGCTAGAGTCTAAATTCTTTTGTTTGCTAGCTGCAAGCAGTGACAACCCAAGTAGACTGTTTTCAGAAAGCTATGAGTGACCGGATCACCGGTGGATGACGTAATATGTGCATCTATGAGTCATAGAACGATAGAAAGCACTCTATTAAATTAAATAACTTTCTTTCCACATAGAGGTTTATTGGGCAACATTTCGATTATTTGTTGAGCATAATTTCAAACTAGATTATACTAAAAAAATCAATTTACTTTAACTTCATTAGGATAATATTCGGGACTATTTAATTAGACGTAATGATACATCACTTAACTCCCCTCTCCCTGTACTATGAACTTGAGTTGCCGCTAACTATAGCAAAAATAAGTGCTATATGAATACATGCTACCGATGGGAAAGGTTCGCCAAGACTGGCGGTGACGCTATTGTCTTCTTCCCCGCTATTTTGTTCTAGAGGAAAAACGCATATAAAAAGTCGAAAAACGATTTAGACTAGAGAAAATACCTTATCCTACTTCTCATATCTTCCCTTTTTATTAGCAATTTACTTATTATTTCGTTCTTCAACAGTGATTTAAACAAATGATTTAAACAGACAAAATAAAGTATGTACGTGAAATAAATTTTTAAAAATTGCGTTCTTAATAGATTATTTTCCGCCACCTTCACTCTCCCTCAATTCTTTCATTTTATTCTTTTTTTAACCTGCATTTTGAAGCACATTAAGCTCTTCATAAATGTTTTGAACAAATGAAGAAAAAACGCTAAATCTGGCGGCAGGGCAATGTGAAAAAATTCAGTTCTCTTGGAGGCACCTCACCCGAAGAATGTCGCGTTTATTCAACACAGGACGATGCTTGTTTTAAAATTGTAATGGGGTCCAGTCTCGTGGCATCCCAGTGGCACTGGGCATGCCATCTAACATCTAAATTCACTTTGTTTCAGGTTGTGCAAGTGCGCCGCGTTCCTTTTCCTCCTGACAGTGGATTCCAAAATTGAACTGGCGCCACACACTTAGCATGCATCATGTGAGCAAGAATAGACTCCATTGCTAAGGATCGATTTCTGGTGCGTTGCATTGGTCAATGATCATTTCGATACCATTCTTAATGGTGTTTAAAAAGCGAACTATTTTTAAACAATTTTTATGTAAATTTGGAAGGAAAGTTGACGCATTAACAAATTTGGTTTTTTTTTTTTTTATCATGGCTGTTACAGTGGCGTAGCAAGGGTAACTGGCGCCTGGGGCATAATATGATTTTTTCGCCTCAGTCATCACCAGTGGCTTAGCGAGTGTCAATGGCGCCAGAGGCATAACCTTAAATGTTTCCCCCCTATTTGATATTTCTCTTTAATGACATAAACGCACTCATGTTTTCCCCCATATGAAATTTCACTTTAAAAAATTACATAAACGCATTTATGCTTTCCTCCCATATGATATTTCACTTTAAAAAGTGACATAAACGCACTAAT
>BGPR01001541.1:112120-136697 GCA_013235015.1 Araneus ventricosus
CCCCATATGATATTTCACTTTAAAAAGTGACATAAACGCACTAATGTCTTATCCCCATGGGCACTCCCTAATTCTGACGTCATGGACATTTTACACCACTTACTCCCCGGTCGCTACGGACTGTCAGAAGTAATTTTTTTAGAATATTTATTACAATAAGTCGAAATTTAATAACAGATACATTCATGAGGCGTAATCTGCTAGTTAAATTAACAGTATTCATACCAATTTCACCAAAAAGGCGATAAATACGTTTTAACTATGCCACGTTGAAAGCTGCTAATCGTAATCAAGCATCAGGAGGTCAAGACATTGAGCACAATCAAACGTTATTTCCCACGGTCGCTAACTGTTGAAGGTCGGTCAAAAATTCGAGACACTGTCGTGACAAGCTATTCATTCAATTCCACCCTGAAATAAATGCAGAGTGGTTAATATTTAAGTATTTCTGTTTAAAAAAACTGCCGACAAAAAAAAATTGTGAACGTAAGAATAAATACCGGCATTGTGTTTTCCATAACATGGGGGAAATCATAACATACACTCAAGAAAGGTACGCAAAATAAAAATTAAGAAGAAATGAAACATCAAGCACAAAATGACAGATTTTACCTCTAAATCTTTACCCAACATGCAATATTTAAACTGACATTTGAGTACTTTCGTCTAGTTCCATCTATTGCGGTCCTATACCAATTATAGTTCGCAATTAAGAGCATCACGAGTTATTACACTGCTACATTAACCGCTTAACTTACTATCCCGAGAATACTCGTGCATCGAATTATCGAAATTTTAGTCTTATAAACTAAAATTGAATCATTAATTAGCTTTATAATTTGACACAAAAAATATGTAGGATCCATAAACATCTTAATTATCCTATGCCTTCTTAGATGAATGAAAACGACAGCCCCTTTCCAAAACAGGAGGGGTCATCTTATTAGATAGCAAAGAAAATTATTAAGTTAAGCGGTTAAATCATGTTGATACTAAGGACTCTCCCTTTTCTTCTGCCACCTTCCCTTTGGAACTCTTTGGCGTCTTTCTTTTCCCCATGTTTGGGAATCCACATTGCACACCACCGTTCTGTTTTCTTATGGCCACTAGTATTTTTTTTTTCTAACATTCTTACAAGCCGGCCAAGATAAAAAATAAAAAAATATTTGGTGGCCAAATATATATATATATATATATATATTTGGTGGCCAAAATAAAAAATAAAAAAAAAATTGGTGGCCAAAATAAAAAATTTTAAAAAATTGTTGGCCAAAATAAAAAAATTCAAAAAAATTTTGGTGGCCAAAATAAATTATTATAAAATTCAATAAGAGAACTCATAAAAATATTATTAAAAAATTATTTAAAACTAATGCGATGAATAAAGCCATGACTGCCTTTCTAAGTCCTGATAATCTGGTCCGATACTCTGATTATACTATTATATTATATTTTTAATTATCATATTATTATTTTAAAATTAACGGCGATTAGAACCAAAGCCGGTTAGTGTTTTGCTCATTACTGCTCTAGAGTTCTCTGGACCGGATTTCGATTAATTGATTCTAGCCAACCTATATTTCTCAAAACAATGACAACGTTAGTAGCTGAGTTAGCACTGTAACCATTGCTAAATTCCTTATTCACTAGTCATAAAGATAAAATTAGTTGTACACTATATAAAGTGCTGCATAAATGAGCCTAATATACTATGACGGAATTTTAAGTCCAAACAGAATTTTCAAAGGGAAACAATTACTACTTACATGAATATCTTAAGTTAACGAATAAGGTAATAAAAGTAAAAAAAATTAAGAAAACTGGTGGTTAAAAAATCATTTACTTGCTTGCAAACGGTGTTAAAACATCTATAGTTACTATGAATTAGGACATTCTAGCAAATGATAAAACTGAAATTAATTAATAAATTACAATTCATTCACTAAAAACAATGAATAAATTTTACTTCACTGACACTCCAAGAATTTCTGATTAGCTAAAAAAGACCCATCATTACTTTATTGTTAAGGCTAAAGTCTTTACGCCATTCTTCTATTAAATAAAAAGCTGCTTTTGAAGCACCGTTGTACCGTTTACCTCGATTCGATTAATGTTGACAAGGCAAGGGGGGGTGGGGATATGTACGTTACATCTGAACTTGACAATGGAGTTCCAGATCATTTTCCTTCAATGTTATCCAATTATATAAACGTGTCCCCCCCCCCCCGCACGCTGAAGTCGATTAACGCGAAGTAATTAAAACTGCATCAAGACGTCTGAGATGCCGATGAACGCATTCATTTCCTCCGTTTCCTGGTACATCGATCATCGATTTGTCATCGATATAAAGTGAACCGTTCATGAAACTTTAACGCGCTGGGTGTTGTGCAGTCACGATTCCATCACGAACGGACGTTCAGTGAGATGGAATGCGAAAGAAAAGTCGGGCAAGAATTTGATTAAGAATAATGGGATTCTGGAACGTTGCAACACAATTATTGGAGGGAAAGTGAGTCAGAATAGGCACAGGGTTTTTAACAGACTCCTTTTCCTCAAAGTTCAGATATATATAAATGGTTCGCGTTGAAAATATTCCTCTCAGATTTGAGAAGGAACTGGAACGCAATGGTAAATACGAAAGTGTCCATATTAACAGAAGAGAAATAAATCACAAAATAGTTTGCAGTTTAGGATGGATATTATTAACTTCTCAAGCAATACTGTCACATATCTTTTTCATTAGACAAGCAATTTTTTCTGTTAACAAAGTTTCCATAGTTGGCAATAAAGCTCTTTGAACTAAGGTATGCATTCTTAAAAATCGTTTCCTCATTCTTTTTTTAATCTATTTTTTAGGGAATTTTTAAAATCGGTGATTAATTTACCTACACGCTGTATATTAAAATAGTTTAAAGATTTTCTAATAAACATTTATAATTAATATAGGAATTAGTATATTGCGTAGATTGAACTAATATTGGTTGAAAAGAAAGCCAGAAAAGACACGGGATTTGAAAGAGTAGAATTGACGAAGATTTGGTTAGAAATTTTATGCAGTGTTTCGTCAAATTTGGGAAGGTTTCAGAATTATGAAACTGAATTACTTGATAGGAAAGTGAAAAGATGTTGAAGAGATCAGTGGTAAATATTTAATTAATGGTTTTAAAAACTCTATTAATCATTTTTACATTAAAATACGATTTGAATCAAGAGGGTCGGTACGGAAATCAGAATCACAAACATTTGACTCATTTGGAAAATATTATTGATTCTTCATGTTTTGATTGAAATTGACTTTGTTTTCTTGTTGTGATTAAAATTCGAAGAAGAAATCAGCATAATAAAATAAGGTTGTTTAATAGAAAAGCGGGGAAAAATACCGAAGGTGGCAGTTAAAACAAATAAAAGAATTGACGTTTCTAAAACAGAATTAATTTTTCCAGTCATTTAGAAATACATCAATTTATTCCAAAGTTGTTATTAATATAAAAATACAATTATACAAAATTAGAATTACATAATAATATTATTAAGTCATTCATTCTTTTATAAAGGACAGATAGAAAAGAAACAATAATATTCTTTTCATTTGATGCATAAATATAATTGTTACGTTATTTGTCAAAGAAATGGAATTTTATTTGCCAGGTTTGCCTATTTTTATGGTAATTCTTTCATCAAATAGAATTCTTGAGAAATTTTTGAAAGTAAATAATGGAAGTCAGAGTTGAAGATATGAAAAGATTTATTCAAGAATTTATTCTTTGAAATAAAATAACAGCGCTTTTCTCCTTGATTATTTAAAGCTCGTTTATTGAGTAATAATTAAAAAGCAAATGCCTTTAACTCAAATCTGAATTAATGTATTCTTTTCACACAGTAGAACTTGTGAATTTGCTTTTGTCAGTTATTTGAATAGTAGCTGAAATAGAAGGGAGTCGATTTATGCGCATGTGAAGAAAGATTTAATTGTGGAATGCAGTGCACTTTTCAGAAGAAAAAAACGTATAGGACATCACAGCATAGTGCAATACAACATGCATTTTAATGTCACAAAACTTGCCAACATGATGTCACTTCTACCTATTTCATTAAGGTTTCTACTCTTCTGTATTCAGTTGTAATGTAAACTATAGCAAACAGCGTGGCATACAAGATGTTTCTTTGTTATTTTGTTGATAACAAGGCAAAAAACTCCTACGATTATTTTAATCTTGTATTTTTTCAAAATTTCTTTATATTTTCGTTTGTGACCAATGTTTAATATTGCTAAACTAAATACAGGAAAAATGCAATATTTTTAAAATAATCATGGGTCTGTGCAAACACGCTATATATTCACAATAGATATTACGAATTGTAGCTCTTGCATTGAAATGATTGCTGGACGTGGAAATGAGCCATCAAATTTGATAAAGTAGGCCAAATGAACATAAAAGTAAATTTTTCTCAATTCGTTTCAATAAATTAGTTTTCTCTTGTAATATATGAATTCTTTCACAAAATGTAGCTAAAATAAAAAGCAGCTCTAAAATTTATCAACATAAAACCAAACCTTCGAAACACAATGTCATGTCTTTATTTTATGAAGAATGGCCAGTGTCATAATATTGCAGTTTTAGACTGTTTTTCGTTTAATCAAGGCCACGTAATTAATTATATGTGTAACTAGTTCGTTTCAAATGCGGTCGGAATTGTTAGAGCAAGATAATGTTTGCACCTGCCTCTAATTCTTTTTAAAGAAATTTTCCTATCTGGAGGGGGATTTTTTTGCATAAATATTCTTAATTTTTTTATGCGAAGAAATTAATTCGCCTTATTTGTACGAAAGTAGAAACTGTTTTGAACAGTAATTATTATATTCTCACTAACGAATAATTTACACTTTGTTATCCTAACTAACAAAATTCTAAACTGTCGTTTGAACCGATGAATCTGATTTTAAAACACGTCTTGGGATAGAGTAGTGGTGATAACTTTAAGAAAAATATACTGAAATCAGTTGCAGCCGCAGAAATCGCGAGATCCGTAAACTCCGATCCGCGTAAATCACGGATTAAGCAGCTGGGCTTAAAAATAATAAAAATGCGAAAATCGCAAAATGACTAGACTATTTCTGTAATATCAACTGAGATGACAATTTTTTTATATAAATTAATGTCTTTTTACAAGGAAAGTTTTATTTGCTATTACCAGGACCATATTTGTAAAGAACATTAACATCTTTTAACTCCATTTCCTGATTCATAGTACAACTTTTTAAAAAAAATTCTGTCTTGAATGAATGCAATTTCATATTTACCCGTTTTGCAACAAGATAACAATAATTTTGCTTTCAAATGTTTCATTATTTCCCGAAGCTGAAAGATTTTCTTTTTTTCGGTGAATATTTACTTCTTTAAAATATCGGATATTATGGTTATTAAACATTTTATTAGTTTTCTCTTGCTTAAGTGAAAATTTCCGTACTTTGTTTTCATGCTCTATTCTAAAGATATTGTACTTTTCAGTTTCTGAATGAATTATTATACAAAAATGCGAGAGAATATCCTTTGTAAAATTACCAGGGTAATTTTAAACCTTGAGAAAACTGTAGTATGTGTTTCTAATGAAGGATGACTTACGAAAACCTTCTCTAGATTTAGACACATGATAATGCCATCAAGGCCACGCAATTAATATTAAGTGTAAATAGTCAATTTTAAACGAGTTAGAAATAGTTAGTGTAACAGTCACGTGCCCATTAATATTTTTGAAGAAAATAAGGAATAAAGTGCTTAAATAAGGCAGCTAAAATAATGAATATGGTAGGTAAGCCCTTTAATTTTAGGTATCCATTGCATTGCATCTGCATCGCCAAAATTTTTGGTAGGTTAATGAAAAAAACTTCGATTTCTTATTACCGATGTCATCTCGATAAGAATTTCTCAAGGCCATGCTTCTTAAGAATATTAGCTGTCTGTAACTCTTCAAATATAGGCAAAAACAGAAAAAAAGACACAAGAAAAATCAGTTATAATGAAGCAACAAGCCTTCCTAGCAGGTGATATTTTGGGCGGATTTACTTTTGCACTAAGGGAAGAAGGTAGCTGCAGTGTTGGACCATGCTAATAACTCTTCTTTCTTTGATTTGATGCAAAATCGGCAAAGAAAAAAAAATGTCGAAGACAGGTGTTTTTTTATGCCCAAATATATTTGTCAGTTACACACACACACATGCATATTTTCTTCTGAAAAGCTACTGTTCCACATTTCGCAGGTGCTTATATGTGCGGTAATATCAATTCTGCTTAATTAAATTATTCCGGCGTTCATGAATTATTCAGAAGAGGTAGATAAGCACGGATTGTAGAGACCACCTGATCTGTCAAGGTTCCTGCGGAATTGGAACAAGATCACTAATTGCAATCGTTTCACACGTAACTGAAAGAGAGAAAAAACAAGATGAGAAGTCGGCAGACAGACGGAACTGTTTTGTTGTGTTGTCCCGGCCGGAGTTGTCACGCAAAAGTGTTTTGCGGATGGGGAGTATTATTTTCGACTGGACGATTCCGATTATGCATTAGCTCTAAGAAAAGATTTGAATGAATTAGTATTAATCATTCGTTTCTAATTTAAGTTGTTCCTCACAATGCCTTCATATCAGGAAAATGTTGAATCTGAAAATTCAGAAGATATTTATTTCGAATTCTTTTAAAGAATGTATATTGCTTGAAAATTTAAAGAACAATCTTCATTTATACTTCTAGTATACAAAGTTATATACATATATAGTTAAATATTTTAAATAGTCAAAACTTGTGTTATATTTTCATGTACATATATTAATCTAAAAATTGAAGTAAAATAAAGCTACCTTATCAGTTATCATACCAATGAAATACAAAAGAAAGTTTGATTATATACTATTACTAATATGAAAAAGACAACCCAGAATTGGAATTTCAACACTCAAATGCCAATCGATCTTGGGAATCGATTATGTCGCATTAATTCGAATTTGCGGCACCAACCCTCTGCGAAAGTCAATTGTTGGGAAAAAAACAAAATGTATGGGAATAAATCTTATATATATAAACCAAATATAACTTATTGTATATGAACGAACATACAAAAACAAAATAAACAAGACATATTAAAAATTTTTCTACATTTCCACAGTTTAGACTTTCCTTAATTAGAAGAAACATTTTTGGGATTATATATGTGCGGCTGTCTGTCCATGTGTGATTAAACATAACTATAAAAGGCATTTATCTAGATGACGAACTTTGCATGTGGTTTACAGGACGAGATACTTTACCTAAACAATTTTGCTATGAAGCTAACCCATAATTATAGTTTCATACAACGGTGTGCAAAAAGTAAGCAAAATTTCGGGAAATATGAGAAATTTGCAATTTATATGAAAACTATTGTTCGAAATCAGTTCTGGAGAATCGTGGGGCATACAATAGAGTATCATGCACATTTTACAGTGATTTACAGTTGAGTTTTTTACAGTTTTTAATAGTTGTGTTTGTTTACCATCGCGTTGCCATTTCGTCTTGAGAAATTTTTCAATATTTATTTGTGTGAAAATAATCATGGCTGGAATGGAAAATATTTTTTTATTTGTTCAGCAGAGAAAGAAGTAGCATGGTTAAAAAACTGACATCACTGGACGAGTAATTTTTTCAATTTTAGGCCATTATGTTCCAGTAAACATCAAAACTACAAAACCAAAAGATAGCTTTGATAAACCGTCGGTTACAAGGCTAATTTCGGATGGTTTTGATTAAGATTATTACTCACACTTAGTTAAAATGATTTTTCGGCATAGGTTGTGACATTTTTAAGAGAAAATATTTGATAGAGGGATAAACATTATCGATTTTTTAAGGCAAATGAAAGCAGATTTTGACTATTTAACTTAGAGGAAACAAGAACAGGGTATACTCATAAACCTCTACCTTAATTTTAAATATGTGTTTGCATTGTGTCATGAAATGATCAGCGAAATCGTAATGCAATTTATAACTCTGAAATGATGATAATTTTTATTTAAATTATTATTAAAACTTTTATGTTCCTTATAAAATAAGAAAAGTACTCACAGATGATGAATAAAATGTAAGAATTGGAAGAAATTTAAGCCCTGAGAAAAAAAACACGTCTCCAATTTTTTTGAATTTTTAAACTGCCGTTTTGTTGAAAATTTAACATTTAGGCAATGCGAACTACGAGAAAATACTATAAAATTCAAAGAATGTTTTTCTATTGTATCAACCAAAATAAATATTAGGAACACAAAGAATTAAGTTCATACTATTTGGGGAAAAATTCTACAAATCAACAAAATCGCATTCCTAATTTTGCGACATTATCCACTTTGCTACTACCTTATAAATCCACTCTTTAATGGAAGCCCCAAAACCCAAAATTTTGCGTAAAAATGAATTCTAATGTTAAAATGATTATTACATTATTTCCTAATGCTGTAAGGTGATATTTTACGTAAAAGATTAATATAGCAATAACATCTTCAGCTATGTTGCAAGAGTTCATTTCTTCAAATGGATGCTTAGTATACCGTTATTCCAACTACAATTATCCAGAAGTCATTTCTGTAGAATAATAAAGAAAAGGGCAATTATCAACTTTCCACTCTAATTTAAAAGAATATTTTTCCATATTTTTTCTTAAAACGTGTTTAATGATTACAGTTATTAGTAGATTTCCTGACCTCTTCGCCGAGAAATGTGAAACAGCTCTACAGTTATCCCGTAATCTTTTTGCTCCATAAACATACTTATTAAGGGTACAAATACCCGGTTGTAACGAATGTTAGCTTCTGCGAGATAACGCATCGCGTGCGTTTGTTGTGATATTTCCGAATTAGTATTCCACCTACAGACTTGCTTAATTAATGGAATCTGGAGCTAAGAGAAACGATTGCTTGTTTTTGATGATTGATAATAACGGTCCTGTAGCAGAAAGAAAGCCATTTGGAAAGTTGTCATAAGGGTGGGTGGTTGTTTGAAACATTTGATGTGCTGACATTGCTTCTCGTATTGAGTTATTAGTTTTTTTTAAAAAATTACTCTGGAATGTTAGACAAAGATCTTTCAAAGTAAAATAGAAGTGTGTTTCTAAAAACCTACGTATTAACCCTGTGGACGAGTTTTCAGTTTTGTTTATTTGCGGTAAAGTAGGTTTTTCCCCCGGGCCCATCAGCTTCCGGTGATAATATTAAGTCAATGGGAATCTTCAAAATTTTAACAATCAGTTTGAAGATATTAATTAATGCTTCAAGTGGAGTTTTTTAATGTTATGCCTTAAGAATACTTGGAAAATATTAAATTTAATGTTCCTATTGTTGTAACGCTCGATGTTTACTTAAAATAAGAGCCCAATTTTGTGGAAAGGTTGCCATAATTATTCTTTATCGCTCTTTTTGGCAACTTCCGAGGTTTGTTTGATGGTTAAATTTTTAACCATACGATTTAGCTAATGCCAATAGTGCCATTTAGGATTTAAATGCTTTATGATCTTTTTTTCAACCAATTTTAAAAGAAAGGATTATTTAAACTCAAAGAAGACGGAATTCAACGCTTTGTGCACTAAAGAAAGAACTGATTCGAACTTAGCGCTTGATACAGTTTCCAAATGTATTTGGTGATTCCTTAAATAGGAGGGTTACCGGTAAACGGTCTGTGAATCCAAAATAAACAAACCAGAAAACTCGTCCATAGCAAACGATTTTTATTGTTTTTTGTAGAGAACATTTTTACATTGCAACAGCATGCAGTTTTTTGAAATTTCGATGATCGAATTTTAACATACATTATAAATTGCGGCATGCATGCTGCAGAAACCTGAAAATGCTCAACAGAACAGACCGTTGGATCTAGAGATACCAAATATGGCATAGTTAATGTTTGGGTAGGAGTTGTTCACCTAGAAAGGAATCTTCAAAATTTTAATTAATATTCAAATTTAATTAATTAAGCTTCTAATTAAAAGTTAATCGAAATTTTAATATTTTCTCTCAATAATTTCGGGGTTTATTATTATTACATAAAAGCTATTTTTACATCGCTTTAAAATTCAAAAGATAAACTTTTCAGTGATACATATTTGATTTTAGTAGAATATTTTTCTTTGACTCTAATGAATTTGTAAAAATATTTTCAAGCATACAATATTTTTTCATTGTTTTAGTTACTGCATTTATGCGTGGCATGACGCCACCCCACACTCCTGGTGCCTATAACCTCAAGGATAATCTAACCAGTTGGGTGGGTGCAGGGTGGATGAGTACAAAAATTTCCACTACAGGACCCTGGGAACCTACGCGAATGCCATAACCCGAACAACTTTAAATTCTCTCCTCCCCCCATGGTTTAAACTTATGAAAAAAACCAAAACTTAAACTGGAGAAATTACTGAATCAGAACAAAAATATGCCCTGTCTGGGCAACACACTCTTAAAGAGTTTGACATTTAAAGACCGAAATGATACAAAAAACATTTAAACAACAGAACTTGATTAAATATAAAACATGCAGGAAGCGCACAAAAAAGTTTGGAAAATATACACAATCACAAATATCAGAAAAAAAACTGTTCTGAATTTTAAAAAATGAACAAAGAAATAATAAACTAATAATAATATTAATTTTGACACAAATTGTTTGAACTGTTGGTATTATGGGAGTTGATTACACCTGTTCCTAAAAGTCCACATTCTTCCTTGCTTATACAATATGCACGGTGAAAATTTCAGTGGAGCACGAATCCAAGGATGCATAGGGAATTTGTATTCAAGCAGTTTTTATTTTTCTCAGTTTTCCCTAGGGTTGTTCATCAGTAGTTTGTTTCTCTTGTTACTGTCTGACGGTTGCTTGACTGTATGAGACAATTACCTATTAATAAAACGCACAAAAACACTGCATTTATACACACGCGCGTTGCGACGATATTAACTACAATCTTTGTATGTGCGCTATTATTGCTATATAATTAAGACTATATATTTAAAAATAATACAAAGACAGACGAATCAAGCCCAAACCATTATCACGCTACGATGGTTCGAACTCAAGGTCCGGATCTTCTATAAATATTTTTTAAACTATTTTTAAAGCCCTTTTTGACATTTTAATCGTTAAAAAAGTCAACCTTGAGATTTTAACGAATGCCCAAGTCTATATCTTCGTAATGTACCGTCCTTCCAGCTGAATTACCCTCTAGCGCATCCCACTAGAGCCGAGGCGGAAAACTAAATTCTTTCTCTCGAAACTGTTCTTCCTCCCCAAGGGAAAAGAAGCGAAGTGAGACTTTGGCGCCGACTGGTGAGTGGTGACCGAAAAGTGCGTTCTAACCAGAGCCTGGAAAAATGAGAGCGAACTGTCTTGAGAAGCTATACTTAAAAAAAATAAATGTTATGCCACTTGTAAATAGTGTACATACTGTACATAAGCTGTGAATCTAGTTAAAATTAAATGTTTTAAAATTTGAATCGAGAGTCTGTTCATTACAGTAAGTCCCCCCCCCAAAAAAAAATATTCGGATTATGTTTGTCTGTGAACATCATAATCAGAAAACGAAACAAATTAGATGGTTGAAATTTGTATGAAAACATACAAAATTGTGAAAAATTCAAATGCCAGCACTCATTTTTATTAAGCAGCGAAAAAACCATGAATGCATTGCAACGATACCTAAAGCATGAAAAATAAGGGACATAAGACATAGTCCAAAAATGTGGAAACATTTGCTAATAGCATTTTTGAAAATTAGCTTAACTTAGCTTTGAAAGTCAGCGAATTCTCTAAATGAAAATATCATATAATGAAAATTCATTTTTTTCCCCTTTTAATTATTGGTTTGAACACTTTATTTTTAACCATTGCCACTTGTGTAAAAGGAAAGTTTTTCTCAATTTTTAGAATAAAGTGAAATATTGTAATTTATTAAATTATTATCATTAAAACGTACTTATTTTACTTAAAAAATTTAATGATGTAAAAAAAAATTATTTACGGTGCACACCTCGGCAGTAAACAACCGCTAATCCGTTTAAGAAATAAAGCAATTTCGGATTTAAAAAAAAGTCTTTCAAAGTCTTGCCGAGGTTTAAGACGGCTGTTCCAGTCTTATCTCTGTCAATGCAAAGAAAATCCGCTTTCGTGAACGCAATTAAAAAAAGAGTTCGTACAAAATGACTGAATAATTACTCAATATAATGATTGGAAAATTCGATAATGGCGTGTCCTTGCCTTCCCTGCAATCAACATTTTCATAAGTCTTGAACACTGTGGTACAAATCTGTTTAATTACAGAGCATAATTAAGAGTTGGAAAAAATAAAATGAAGATTTTTAATTTTAAAAAGTCTTTGGCTTGTATAGAAAATGAAAACTACTGAAACTTGTTGATTAATTATGTCGTTTAAGACATTCTAAGGTATTTCGTTCTGAAATTCTGATGATAGGGGCGCGGAAAATATCGGACATAATAGATATTATGGCTTTTCAATTATTGCAAATTAATTATTTAGTTTAAATGTTGAATACTTTTTTACGACTAATAATTTTTAATTCATCGATTTTATTCAGTGGTAAATTATGAACCGCATATTTTAATTTATAAGCTTCTAATTTCGTATATAAGTTAATCAAAACTTCATTTTGGTTTCAACATTCAATAGATGGTGGCAGTGGCTGCCCATTAGGCAGCACCCCTGAAAATATTTTAAAAACTTATATTTTCGATTTGAATCTTATTTGGTTATTTTTCTACACAGAGAGTGCAATGAGAGAGAAAAAAGACAGAAAATGAATCAGCAAGTAGGAGAGACATACGATGGGGCTGAACACTGAATAGCACAAGAAAGGAACAAAATGTGCTCACCGAGAATAGCTAAGCGAAGTCGAAAAGCAACTCTTTCTCATTTTGAACTTAGAGATTGACTGGGCTGGGATTTTCGAAGCTCACGTTTATGCGGGGCATTCAGCGCTATTCCACTCTGCGATTTTTGGAACACGGGAAGAAAAGAAATTCTTTCGTCAATGTGAGAAACCGACGAAAATTGGCATAGAGGAGAGGAAGTTCGTCGATGTAAGAAACCGATGAAAATTGGCATAGAGAAGAGGAAGTTCGTCAATATGAGAAACCGATGAAAATTGGCATAGAGGAGAGGAAGTTCGTCAATGTGAGAAACCGATGAAAATTCGCATAGAGGAGAGGAAGTATTGGAATTCCGAATTGTTTGAAACCAAATTGGAATGTCCGGATGGCCTTTTGAGGACCTCGCTGAGAGGGTAGAGGACAAACAAAGGTTCTGCCTAGATTAGATCATGTTGGAAGTAAAATCGGAAATCCGCGGTATGGGGGAGGAGGAGGTGGGTGGGTGTAGCTCTGGGATTTTGGACCTTCTAAACAAGGCGTATCAAAACAAACTTTGGAACATCCGTGAATGACCTGCCTAATCTTCCGACTCGAATGGGTGGAAAATGGGAGAAATGGCATAGCTAGCCTTCTCGTGAATGACAAGATTTAGATTTCGGCCAAGTGACGTTCCTTTTTTTTCTCTCCCTCCCACACAAAATCCGCCTTCGCTCTCTAAATTTGTTTTTGTTTCCTTTTTTCGCCCGTTTTTTTTTTTTTTTTTGGTTTTAGTTTCGCTTTCACTTTGCCCCAACGGAAACACATCTGGTTCGATACATATTCTTTTCTTTTAAAAAAGTCACTCATCGAAAAAAATATGCATCAATAATTTTCTGAAATGGAATTCAGATAATTAGAATGAAACATTAGTAGATAGCTTAGAACATACTTAGCTTAGCATACATTAAATATACTTAGAGGTTGCCACGGAGGGTGAGGATGGATACTATTCTAAAGAGGACGCTGGGGCCTTCGATAAAAACAAATATGGCTTTCTTCACATATAGTATTCACACGCATTCGTTCGGCCCTGGTGCCAATTTAAGTTTACATTTCAATCTCAGAAGCCCAAAACGCTGGCGAGTACTGTGCAACATCCACCTATATACAGGACCGCCTTGACAAATTTGAAGGCTAAAGTAAGTTTGGCGCCCTATCAGAAGCTTAACTAGAAATTTCAACGCATATGGCCCAACGAAAATGCCTATCTAATAATATAATTGATGAAAAAAAGTCACCTGCTCTATGATTCAAGTCTTGCAGTTTGGCAAATCGGCGCTTTTTCGAAACAGATTTTACAAGCCAACTTCCGCCAATCTTCATCATATAAATTATTAGTTTCAAAAAGTGTCTTTTTCAATTCTTATCTATATATTTATTAAATACAAAATTATTATAACAGATAATATCTAAATCAATATAATAAACACTTAGCATTTTATTTAACATCTTTATTATTTAATTAATTGACACAAAAATATGTATTTTAATTCATTGTATAAGTAAGATATACATGTTTATATAATATAAAATTGATGACTGTCCTGTTAAAATCCCTAATCGTAATTTTATTTTTAACATATTAAAAATTTAAATTTAGAAAATGTTTGGCTCAAAATTAAAATAAAATCGGTTTAGTAAGTTTTTTGGCGCTGTGATATTCGTAACGGATAAAAAATAACATTATATTTGTAGAGTTATTAAAATATTAAAGAAAGAAATTAATTAGATTAAAAAATCGTTTGGTCAGAAAAAGAAATTAATTAAAAATATCGTCTGGCATAATTCCTTCCTAAAGATTAAAATAGTTTGGCAACGACATATTTGTCTTTTGCTAACGTTGCCTAGCAACGAAAGAGAATAATGAGATTGAAGATGGAATTCGATGTGAGAAGTCAGTGATGTAACGTTTGTGAGGTAAGTGTATGTGTTTGTTTTACATGTTTGCGCTGTGGTAAACGTCCAATAAATATATTATTTTTGATAAAGAAGGCTCCACGATTCTTCATACTATGCTGAAATACATCACAGCGCCTTTGGATCAATGGCGCTCCTGGGCCAGCCCAATGGATAAAACATCCATGCCTATATACAAAATAAACTGACGTCATCATCCATAGCAGGAGCGCCATCTATAATGCTAAACTTTCTCCGCAGAGGTAAAGTTGTTGTTTTTTTAAAAATTTTTTCTTGCTAAATACTTTTCTTGCAGCGCTTCTTCTTTCTGATCTGTTAAGCCGCCATTGGATGTGATAATATACAGTATTTAAAACAAGTCATGCACTAATATGAAGAGAAATTTGACATTTTACTACGCTTGATCAACTCTCAATATAAACGAAAGGCTTTTCTTCTTTATTTATTTTTTCATTTTCTGAAATGCACGTTTTTTTTTTTTTTTTTTTTTTTTTTTTTTTTTTTTTTTTTTTTTTTTGTTTATTTGTTTTTAACACTCTGTGATTCCACTTGATTTTTTACAAAGTTGTATCTGAAAAAAAAATCCCTTAATCTTGTTTCAAAGTGAATATACAAGGGATTTAAGGGATTTGTTCCGCAACAATTGTGAGCGGAAGAATAAAATAGAAAAAACTATAGCTAACTTAAGAGGAAGCTGATCTTATCCATAAATATAGAAAGAAATTAAATCTGCAAATCAAACTTTGTCTTTGTAAGGCTTTACAAACAATTATTATAATTAAACATATTAAAAAAATGAAATTTTTTGTCTCTGCGGATTTTTTTATTACGAGGAGAAATAGTATTATTACTTTTCACGCGAAAAATTGAATTTTTTATTTTAATGTATATCATACACCATATCTGCAGTGCAGACTAAAATAAGAAAAGCTTCCTTCCTAACTCGGAAAAAAATTATTTCTAAAATAGTAAATAGTGTCTGTTATTATGTTTTTGAGTTTAATCGCGATTAGTAAAAAATTATGAAATGAGAACTAAAAGAAATAAAAAAAATTCATACGCATCACTTCCTTTTGGCAACTTTGAGACCGTGGTCACCAACAAATTAAATTTTTTACGAAAATACTGCTGCATGTCCGCTCCTAATTCAGATAAATCCTTTTGTATCTTTACTCGGTTCCATTTCACTCTCCTCAATTTCAGCTTCTTCACAGATTTCATTTTTTTCATCGCCACATTGCTATCGATACCGTATGGATACCACAGTCGACGCTCGTTATAACGACCCTCTGCGTCCCACAGCGAAAGGTCTTTATAACGAGTGGTCGCTATAGCGGATATAATTAAGAAAATATACACATGCACGCTCAGCAGTTCCGTAAAAATAGGCGATTTTTAAAGAGATTCCAACTAAATACTCAAATTATTTTTATCATTGGTATTAAAAATAAAATTTTATCAATTAAAAATATATTTCTGAAACAGATTTTAAAGTAGAAAATAAAGGGTGTTATATACTTACAAAACATTTATGTTCTAAAGGAAAAAATCAGAAATGGTTGTTTGTCTTTTCTGCATATGTGCTTTTTGCAAAACATAATTTTCTATTTCAGTTAAAGATGATAAATCATGTTCCGCCTTTCAAAAAAACATTTTAAAGTCTCAATATCACTTGAAACATTTTTTTTATTCTAGGCTATTCTAATTTCCGCGCTGTGGGGAGTGGTAATTCTCCCCTCCTCCCGTCAAAATGGAACTGTAACACTGAAGACTACAACTACGAAACTTGGCAATACAATAATCAAGGTAATTTACGTTTAGAAACATGTTCTTTTTGGAAAAATACCGGGAAGAGTGTTCGCTGAATTCGGACGTCGTATTGGAATTAGACGACACTGTACGGTCGTTATACAGGCAGTAAAATAACATAGTGCATAGGGAAACACAGTTGGGGATTTTATCACTGGTCGTTATAATGGAATGGTCTTTATAATGTGTGGTCGTTATAACGAGCGTCGACTGTATATTTCATTTTCACTTTCTAGTTATTTGCAGGAGGGGAGGAAAGCACTTTTAAGTGTACTTTCCCCCCCCAATATTCCCGACATCCAAGATGTGAGATATTCATTTTAGGGTCCAGTTCGAAAGAACCTAAATTTTAACTTGTACACATCTACAGGGCCGGTTTTACCAACAGAAAACTCTAAGTGCTCACCCAGGGTGGTGGGGCGCTGGTGCATTAAATACAACTGTCATTCGTTCGCTGAGTTTCCAACCCTCATAATAAATACTGAACTGCGCTATGCATTTAAATATCATTGTGAATGTATTGTTAAGTATTTTAAAGAATTGTTAATGCTTAAAATGTAAATTAATGATTATTACTGAAAATAAATGGTTTTTTTCTCTTTGAGAAATTTAAATGTTTTGTTAATTAAAAAATAAATTTTATTTAAAATCTTTTATATTTGGCTTATCTCCACAGATTTAATTTAATAACTTCGGAGTATTGTAGCTGTGGAGGCATAGGAAGTAAGTTACATTACGCAACCGAATGTCCCTTAACAGAATCTTGGCCTCAAAGGAAACCCGCGTCCCTTTTCATTCACGTTTGGTTACGCCATGTTGCTGCTAATCAACAGCCAAGAAATAAAATTGACAATATTGTTGTGTTTATGCTTGCCAACAGTCAGCTCTTCAGTCCAGATACTTCAAAATCAGATCTGCCAACTGCTCTCCCCTGCTTCATTCTTGTGTACGAAGTTCAGTAACAATAATAAAAGAGCCATCAGGAAAGTCTCTCTAGAGATACTCTTCTAATGATTCCAGCGATGCTATGGATACTTCTGCTATTATTTAAGTTTTAGTTATTCAATTTATTTCAAAATTTTTCGTTTTCTTTAGGTTCCTAAATTGCTTTTTAAAATTTTTTTCTGGTATGCTTCCACTTCATGTCCATCCAAGCTGATCACAAAGAATCATTATGATTTTAGGTACGGGGACATGAAGCGGTGTTATATATACATAAACAATAATAAACAAAAACAGAAATCAAGACAAAAGACGTTTATATACAAAAAGAGCAAGAACCCATCAAGAAGCTAATACTTTAAACGAAGAAATACTATTTCAAATGAAATAAACATTAGGAAACAGATACTTTATGGTTAACATAAATTCTAAAACAGATTTAAAATTTAAACGTGGAAAAACTTCACTAACACGGTGAATGCGCCAATTGCGTTTTAATGTTTTCTTTTGTTAATATATATATATATATATCGATCTTGGGAATCAATTTTGTAATGTATATATTATATATATGACATAATCGATTCCCAAGATCGATTGGAATTTAATTGTTGCAATTTCAATTCTAGTTTATCTTTTTCATAGTAGTAATAGTATATAATCTAACTATCTTTTGTATTTCATTCGTATGATTATTGATAAGGTAACATTAATTTAATTTTAATTTTTAGGTTAATGTATGTTTAGATTGAAAATGTGACACGTGTTTTGAATGTTTGAAATAATTAACTATATATATATATCTAGATTTGTGACACCAACCCTCTGCGAAAGCCAATTGTTGGAAAAACAAAAAGTAGGGAAATATATATAATATGGCTTTGCTATGTTAGGCTATACATGTGAAAATGTAAGTAAGCGGGACGCAGAAGTTTTCTTTGCCTTGGAGCGCATGAGTTGTTCTTTATTTAAGGTACCTTTACACCGGTCCTGTATGTTTGTAAGCTACATTTCATGAAGATCATGACTCTGAGACTATTTCTTAATTATTAACTCACAATTCAGGTTCAGAATTATTGCATACACGATTCGTAACTCGTACTTTTGGCCGGAAAATGCATTACAATTCGTTGCGAAATTCATCTCAAGTTATGGATTGCAATTTCAAACGAGATGGAGAAAATATCTTTTTTAAAGAACTTTTGAAATAAAATGTGGTTATATCTTATTTTTGTTTAAATATATTCAAATATGTAAATACATATATTTAGTATCAATTAATTAATATTGCCTTTTTTCTGTAACATTAGGAAATGTATTCTCTTGGAGATCTTAATACTTTATCGTCATTAGATGTTTCGACTTATTCCTCAAACTTTCATACCATACCCATATCAGAACGCCTGAGATTAATAATCAAATGTATCGGGAACTTATACCCGTCTGCTATTGACCCGACCTGAAGCCGATACTTTGTTATCAATTCGACAAACTTTAGATCAATGTTTACAATGATTTCACTGGAAGCAAATTATAAAAATTAAGTTGCCGATATTGTAAAATCTATTCACATATCAGTTACTTCATGGGATGTTTTTTATTAACTTCTAAACGGGATGTAAATTTAGCTAACTACATGAGACTTGTTTTAGGATGGACCTCACATTTTCAGCCTTGGTCAGATGACGAGGACGATACTTGAATCTGCAGTGCAGTTTCCAAACTTCTACACAAACATGATAACGTTTAGCCTTCGACAATAGATTTGACATGCGCTAGACCAACAAACACATCGAATCGTCGTTGAAATAGGGTATCAAACCTAAGATCCTCCTGTCTAGAGAGGCCGCAGTGGCCTAGTGGTAAGATGTCGGAATCGGAGCTCGATGGCTCCAGGCTCGAAACCCGATTTCTCTGAAGATCCGCCGTGCATTTGCCCTGCTGCATGCCAAGTCATACGTAGAGGGTGAAACGTCCCCCTGCTGGTGTGGGTGGAAGCTTGATGAAGGAGTGCCAGCTCAGGCGCTGCTCCGTCATCCGACCGCAGTTCAAAATTGCGAGGGCCGTCCCATCACGGCCCTTGTGTTGCTTCGAAACGGGACGTTAATACACCAAAACCAAACCTCTGATCTAGAAACCGAGACTCTCAACGAATCTCCAACATCCTCTGACTAGTTGCAGTTTTCTTAGTTAAAATACTATAGTAATTAGTTTAATTAATATAGTAATGATTTCTATTAAGCATACCGATGTATAATGTCATATACATCTTAATTTTTATTTGATATTTCTCACGTGTTTTAACTCTTTTTCCTCAATTAGTGCATGGCGATACTATAGTTGATACCAAGTAATCCCAACTGTATGAAATACACGTATAAAATTAAATTATCTTCGATTTATCTATAATAATTATATAATTGACGCGCTTATTATTTGTTTAAATATGAGGCCATAATTATTTTTATTAATGGATATTGTGGGGAAAAAATTTGAATGAAAAGTGATAATGACTGGGAAAAATTGAAATGCCTTTGTTAGAGCGATATTAATATAAAGCCTATGAACCATCTAATATGCTATTAAAGCAAAATTAATTGCGTTCTTCCAAAGAACTTGAACGACATTGAAAATATCCGAAATTCGCGAAAGTTTGTCTGAACTGTACCAACCAAAGCCTTCCACGTAATCGAAAGAATAGTTCCAAGCTGCGCCAATGCTAATTAAATTTTTATGTCACGCTATCATTTGATAAATACGCAACCCGACTTCAATAAACTCTCAGTTCGTGTTTCGACACAACAACCGAAACCGAACTATTCCAGAAAAGACAAAAAGGAAGGAAAAGACAAAAAGACAAAAGGTCATTCCAAAACTCGGATTTTAAAATCAGTCCGTCCCATTCTATTCGACGCCACTATCTCATTTCCATCGAACTTAATACCCCGTCCGACGACGAATCCAAGTATGGGAAATCGTCTCGCAAAGTATGCAGGCGTCTGCCCAAACGCCACTGAAGCAAGTCCGAGCAGGCTAACTCGTTTTTTCCCACAGCCAGCACCGCATCAAAACACTAAAGACAAAAACAGTTGGGAGCAAGATCGACCGAGTATCGCTTCCAAGACATCTTTCCGATTCGGCCTGACGTCACATTGCATCGCGGTGGAAGGGTTATGGGCCCACAGAACATGATGACATTTCCGGTAGTCCCTTTAAATCCAGCGATGGGTGGGGTAGGGCGGGGCGAGAGGGGGGAGGCATCATCTGCCCGATCAAAGGTCACCCCGTAAGAGCAAACTTTCTCACAGAATCCTGAGCTACGGTCCGCAGCGTTTTACTTCTTAAAACTCACCTGTTTTAGATCGTGACGTCAGCAGGTCGCACGCTAAAAGGCTGGGGTTGCCACTTTTGGCTCGGTTTCGCAGCCTCGGAAGAGTTGATAGTCACAACATTGGCGACCTCAAAAGCGGTCATTACGTTCAATTAGCCACTAAGGACACCACCACTACGCTCGATTTAATGAATAAAAGAAACATCCGTAGCTCGTTGTGCATAATAATGTATACGACATGTTTACTGAAGTTATTTGAATTGCGGTAGAGCTCATGGAACCTTCAGTAATCTATATTTGAGTAGTAAAATGATTAATAAAAAATATACCGTCTTTTGACAAGAATAACTAACTGTAAATTTAAGAAGTGTCTTATAAAATCATTTTATTATTTATTATTTCTTAACATTTTATTTATTTATTTAAAAAATTCACGTTAATTCTCAAATAATTAGATTCGGTCTTATCTTTACGGTCAGCTTGAATAATGAATGAATCATTAAAAAGATTTTAATATACTTGATAAAATAATATTGCAGTAATTTATAAGAGAAAATAATACTTTTAATAATAAATATCTTCCGTTAGAAACTTTTTGTATAAAATAATCTAATTTTCTGTTCAATTCATTTGTAGGTGGCTGTTAATTTATCGTAGAATCTACGATTTATCTTTAAAAAAATCTGAATTTGTCTTGGAAAGAAAGAAAATTATTGCAGGACAAAAATACTTAGTATGCGCTATTGCATTACAGATATCGCAATCAACACTTTCTATTTATGTTACACACTTAATACACTTTTTTTTAGAAAGCGGTCCAAAATTTTTGATATGGTATCCAAGATTCTATATCAAAATATTTACATAAATTTAAGAAATTTTTTCGAAAAAATTTCAATAAGGGTAGTGACAAAACCATTGAAAATTTTTATACATTACTTATTGTACTTTACTGGATATTTGCGGGCTGCATTTGCTTTGTGACAAAGTTTTGGAGTTCTAAACCTTTTTAATCTAAATATCCACCTTGTACGCGTTAAATGCGTCAGGAATCAAACATCCTTCAGTTGGTTTGTTCTGGAAGTTTAGAGACGTGAGCACTAATACAGATATCACTTTGTTTAATTCACTTTGTGAATTGTTTGACAGTTTAATTCACTTTGTGACTTGTGATTTTGTATGCTTTTGTCATGCACTCTGTAAATGGAGTCATCTCTGTAGCGTGCTTTCTTTGAATAAATAAATAAATATCGCCGTCACCTCACCATAGACCAAAATTACGAGGTTCGGTCCGAAATAGTTCTCGTAAAGCCTCAAACTGGATGTTTATCTAACTAAACTAAACCATACTACTAGTTATTTTTATTTCCTTAGCATGGAAAATGTATTTATTCACTCAGTGTAAAAATGATAAATAAGTAAATGTTATCTATCTTCCTTTTTTCCTCCGCTAACATAAAGATGCAATTTGCTATCGCTCTCGGAAAATAATGCGAGACATTTTGTCTTCAAAACATTTAGGAGATTACTTTTACATACACAAATAAATCAAAACCCATCTGGTAATTAGTTCCTATCTTTAAAATTCAGATAGACAGCCAGCATCCACTCAGCAGGCCAGAGAAGACAATCGATGTTATCGAGCAGAAAATATTCACGCAATCATAATCCTGTACCTTTCAAGGAAATGAGGCAATAAACCAGATTTTCGTAAGTGGTTAACATACGAGATGAGATAAACGCCGCTTATGCATTCTGGGAAAGAAAGTCCTTTTCCCATCACGTGTGAGATAAACTGTGGTCTCATCAAGATTTCCCGACTGTCTTTGCCATTCACGGTCGCAGCGTATTTTTGGGAAGTTTCGATAAAACTTTCATCTAATTAAAGCCATTTCCAGCAACAGCCGTCTTTATAATTTTGGGTCACTTCTTCTGTTGACCTCGCCACCAACTCAACAGGTGCTCTGTGGCTTGGCGTAGGATCGTTGGCGAGCGAGACAGGTGCGTGCGACCGTGGGCAACCCTCTTGTTGTGTGCACCTCGGCAGAGAAGACATGGGAAGATGGAGGAACCAAGGACAGGTGGTCCCTCTTCGCCACTCCTCTGTTGCTATGTCCAACTTTTCTGGGACACTGGTCCCTTCTTGACGTAAACTTGACATTGTACCTGTGCGCGGAATATAGAGTGGGGAGGTGCGCACCTGTCCCTTTTCAGTTTCGATTTCTATTCTTAAGATGCTGACCTCTATGTTTGGATCCGTATTTTTCTGCTTGTTATCCGTGGTGCGTTTTTGTTATTGCATCCGCCTTAAGAAAAAATTAGATCGAGCTAATTTGTGAGCGATGGAATTAATGCGCAGGATTCGTGTTTTATGATTAAATAATCAACGAATAAGTTGGTAGTCCAGTTTTTGCGAATTGGTCAGTAATTCGAAAACAAAACTAACGTTAATTTTTACTAGAAATTCTTCTTTTCGGCTTTTTAATATGAAAGCCATTATATTTTTTACCCCTTTCTTTTTCGTCTCATTCATTCTACTAATAACGACTCTCGGATATAAAAATTGAGGGGCAAAAAGACATCTCAGGGCATTTTCTTTCCTTATTGTACCCGCTTTTAACTAATTGGTAATATTTTCATATGTTCAGTGGCGTTGTTCCCGTAGTGAAGGCACAGCGAACAGTACTAAACTCTTAGATGTGGGAGTTCATCCAGGGCTGGTTTTAACATTAGGCAATCACCTTGGAGAGGGGGTGCCAGCTCAGGTGTCGTCCTGCTCATTTGACCGCAGTTCAAAACGACGAGGTGCGTCCCAAAATAACCCTCGTGTTGCTTCAACACGGGGCGTAAATAAAACTAAACTAAATTGAAACTTCCTATATGCTTGCCGACTTCCGCCTCTCATGATGAATAATGAATCGGAGCATGTATTTAGCTATAACTGTAAATTTTTTTATCATGATAATGAATTATTGATGAATGCAAGTTGAGGAATAGTACTGCTTGTTTTTCTTCTTGTGCAATTAAAATGTTTCGTCAATTTAAAAAACAATAAATTTCATCACATCAAATTTGTTTTATGTTCGCCTATATTACATTTGGCGAACATGTAAATATGCAATTATTGATAACGGGAGCATGAAGTATTATTTTATTTTATTTTATTTTTTTTGCCTAGGGGAGCCAGGTAGCTTTCCACCGTACATCACGCAAAAAATTACAGATAGGAATTGAAGTGATGGTTCACTATAAAATCAGTGTCAGTAGAAGTTAATAGAGAAAAAGTGTCGCCAAAGATTAGTTCGGAATATAAAACAAGGAACCTATAAATTTAATGTATATAATGAAATATGAACCTCACATTAAAAAAAAATTGTTCAATTTTATCAGGTTAGAATAATATTCGATCGTTAACTTGTTATTGCCCCTCCAGAATTTGTTTTGTTTTCTTGCTTTCAGTTTTTTGCATTCCGCGTTAATCTGGTATCGACGGCAGAAAAGCAAAAACACCTTTAGATTTGTTGAGGAATCTGCAAAATAATTGGAAAATGTTAAATAAGATGAATGAAGTATTTCAAAGTTGCATTTTTTTGTATTGCCTTAGAATGTGTTTCTATTACTTATTGTTTTGGTTTCAGTGTTATCT